>LIEC01011496.1:0-61548 GCA_001925005.1 Drosera capensis | reverse complement strand
GTGCTACATTGGGCGAGCCACAGCTGCTCGTGCAGTTTCTACTCTTTGCGGCCTCAACTAATGATCATATCTATTGTACACACAAGACAAATATCCCACTCCATAAATGTACTTGCATAAATAGAGCTGAAACATAAAAACAGAAGATAAGCTCACATCAGCTTCACCAATGTCTGACAGCTCGTGCCATATCATCATTAATCTCTGTTACCTACAATGAAAAGGTTGAAACAACGACAAAAGGCCAAAGTAGTTTAGTTAACGAATTGAAAATGTCCTCCTAAGTTCCTATGAAACACAATACAAAATGTAGTCGAGTTCTCAGAATCTTAGGCGATAGCTGGTTTAGAAAAAAACAAAGCTTTGGTAAATGCTTCTCGGGTTGCCTTCGAATCAGATCACTTTTCCTCAAGGCCTATGATATAAATTCAACTTGCAGCTGATCACATCAATACCATTATGTAGATGAAGAAAAAAGTATGGTATCCTTTTTCCCATTCTTTTTTTAGGTTGGGTAAAAACATCTTAAGAGGCAACGTTATGTCCTCTGGAAACAGCTTGTTTCCCAGCTTGACAGCTATAGTGTGGCAACGCTTAAAATTTTAGCGGCAAAAGCTTGTCAAAGTTCAGCACATCAACAACCACCACAATGGACGAAGTAATCTACGCGAATATTCAACAATAACAGAAAAGAATCATGTCGTCCAGTGCATTGTATCACTAAATTACCTCAGGCTCCTCTTTCTTCTTTTTGCCCAAAAGTTCCTTGAGCTCCTCCCGTGGTATCATTACTCCACGCTGGTTACATACAGAGAGGATAATAATGAATAGCAAGAAAAGAGCTATACCATCCCAATACACGTATAACTTTTTACTTCAGAGATACTCATGAACAAGGTGAAGAAGAATAATAGAGGATGAACAATTTTTTAAAAAAAAGTTGAAAAAAAGAGAGCCAATATCATTTGGTTAGTTTTAGAAATCCTTGCCAAAAGATCTGAGAACTTTCACAACAAACTCACCTCCATCAAATAATCTACCATGCCAGGCTTCGGCTCATGAAAATCTGGTCCCCTGAAGTCCGCGTCTTCGTGTGGATCCTGGATATAGTTAATAGTTGGATAAACAGGGTCTCCACCCCCTACTGCAGAAAACCAGTAGATCCCGACAAAATTGTTAGACAACAAACATGAGCAAAAGGAACATATATAAACATCCTAAGGACAAAGGCAAGTAATCTAAAACGTAAGTATCTTCTTATGTGCTTCAAGAAAAAATCCGGAGAAAACTCTACACATATTAGGAAGGAATCTAAAATGGAAGTCAGAAACGGTGTCTTCCCCCGCTTCCATATACCATGAGCAATGCATCCACCCTGCAGTTTCGTGGTCGAATAAAGGATAGTACTCAAGGCCTAGAGCCCTACAAATGCTCCAAGGTACTCTGTTAATAGTAGTATCAACATGAGTGATCCCCTAATAGGACTTTGAGGCAAGGAATATGATCCAACAATGATAACTTTCCAAGAGAAGAACAAAGTAGATCAAAATCCAACCAAATGAGTTATGAAGTATGGTACTTTGTTTTATCTGATCCTCGCGCATTCACATAGCTAAAGGATCTCTTTGAATTCGAACATCAGTCTCATGTAAGGACCTGCTTAAATGGTTTAATAGTACTCCTCATATCAACAAGATGCATCTTCCTTTTCGGTAGCCTATCACTTTGGAACTCCGCAGTTAAGCGTGCTTAACGTGGACTTAACTGCGGAGTAATGTCAAGATGGGTGACCTCCTGGGAAGTTTCTCAGGGTGTCACTGAAAGGACTAGTGGTGTTGGTCTGTGGTCAGTCCTGAGCTTGGCCGGGGCGTTACAAAGTGATATTAGAGCAACCCAATAGCGAGGATTGGCCGGGGCGTTACACCCATCATCACTCGAAATTCTCGATCGGTATGATATGAAAACATTTTATTTTCGTCTTCACCGGTCTCTTCAAAAGCTTTTGAACTGCTTCACGTGAAGCATCTTTCTTCCACGCTTTCACCCATTCTGAGTAGTAAGCTAAAGGGCCAACTTCTTTCAATCTTTCCTTTTCAGCTTTTACCCTGTTAAGCTACGACATTCTTCAGTCAACATCGCAAAAGCTTGTGAGAGGAGTACCTGCTTAGTGAAAATAAGGTTTCTAGGCCATCAAAAGCTTCAAGGTGGATGAACACCCCCTCCTCCTCTTCCTCCACGCCATCATATTGATGTGGTTTCTTTTTCAGTCTTGCATTCAATATTGGCATAATTTTTTCTATTTTCACATTTAAATTAGAGAAATCTACATGTGGAGCAATACAAGGCAACTTCAATTCCATACGCCCGTAGCTGAAATCATAAAAAAAGACATCTAGAAAGCATAATAGCTTGGAAATAAACAAAACTATCAAGGCTCTATTCAGTTGTATGTTTTCAAATAGACGACTTGCGAAGGGTTAGAAGTACTATGTGCAAGAGGCGTTCCTTGTATAGAACCTGGTGAACATACTTTTGAGAAGTTTTAATATAGAAGTCAGAAACTTCAGGAGGTGTTCCTTCCTTCCTTATGTTACGCACTATACAAACTTCGAGTAACATAGTGCATGAAGGTTCAAGAGATAAGCAGACAACATAATTTTCTGCCGAAGAAAATTCACGAAAATGAACAAGGAGCAGTACCTTTCCTCTTTAAATAGATGCCTTCTGGCTCTATAGAGTGAAGTCTCTGTTATGGTTGGATGATCACCATAAAGCTTTACTTGCCCAGTTTCAGCCATAGCTTTGAGAAAGACCTAAAGACCAAGATACGGAATTATTACTACAGATATTTCATCTGCTTTACTGATCATATTACCAGGAGAAAAATAATAACTCTAATCGCACAAGCTCTGGCATCAGAAGTTCCTACAGTTCAGTTCAGACTAACCATTTCGACGTCAGGCCGTCTCCTCTGCCATCTAGACCAGCGTTCGTCCTCCGGGTTTCTCCAATGCCACCATAACTCTTCGCTTGAAAGTGACTCTCCTTTTGGCCTCTTGACCTTTGGATTAATAAATGCATGTGGCCGCCCCAGCTTCTTATTGAGGCCAAATTCGTCTAGGTTCTCACTCTCATCTTGCGTTTCTGTCTGATATACCACATATTCAAAAGAAGACTCCATGGGCTCCGCAAAAATATCACTTTAATCGACAACTTCGCTTTGATACGCAATATGTGCTGTAAGCGCAGGGTCAATGACTCCGCTTTGATCTGCAGGATGTGCAGTAAACGTAGGGTCAATGACTCCGCTTTGATCCGCAGAATGTGCAGTGACCGCAGGGTCAACAACCCAACTTTGATCCGCAGAACATGCAGCAAGCGCAGGGTCAACAACTCCGCTTTGATCTGCACAATTTGCAGTAAGTGCAGGGTCACCAAATCTGCTTGGATCCGCAGAATGTGGCGCAAGTGCACAGGGTCAACAGCTCCGCTTTGATCCGCAGAATGTGCGCCAACTCGTCTGCTCCCTGGCGTTTTTCCAAATGACGGATTACTCGTTGAAACACCTTTTGGCTCAGGAGCTCTTGCAACCCAAACAAGATCAGCTGTGCCTTCAGTCCAGTATTCTGGTCCTGGAATACTGGTGCGGGCACCAGAAGCAGGTTCAAGCTCCCCAGATGTGGAGTCCAAGTAGACGTGATATGGGGCACGTTCAACGGACACATACTTGGGTGTTTTGTCATCCTGCTCACATTTAATATAGGGTAAGACAGATCTCCTTGGGTGAGCACTTGAGAGAAATCCATTAAGCGCCAATCTTGCAGAAATGGTGACAAATAACAGAAGGCATGGGCATCAACATTCACCTATCCATTAAGCGCCAATCTTGCAGGAAATGTTTCTGCGAAATGTTTACAAATAACAGAAGGCATGGGCATCAACATTCACATAGTCGAAAAAATTGCATAGATAAACAGAAAGCGAGGGTCATCTTTTTGAAGTACCCTTCAAAATAAGAAGGCACAGACGACCCCCTATCCATACCTCTTGACCTAAATAGAATACATGTGTGAACTTGTGTAACGGTTAACCCGAAAACTTAAACTGATAGGTTATTGACAGTTCACCCATATATTCTACTCACCATATATCATCAACACTCTCCTCCATGTTACAGCGTGTTTTAGTACCAAACAGATCAAGAATCAGCACTTGATTCTAAATGTTAGAACCAGGCTTCTGTTTCACATTGTTCTTCATGTTAACAATGAAAGGCGCTTAGAGTCCTAAATTCCAACAATACTTTCCTTCTCCATTCCGATTCAATAATTCTCCCTCAACCACATTACACCTAATTTCTCGTACCGTACACAAACACGAATCCAGTCGAAACAAATCAAACCGCTCAAAAAGACGCATCACCGACACAGAGCGAAGACAGTTCACATCACCTGATGATGGAAACGATATCGGAAACAGCTCCGATTGAGCCCTAGAAGACGCCGACGAATTCGGAGACTGATCAAAACCCTCTGTTCTCTGGCATTTGATGATGAACCCTCGTCTCTCTATGAGCCGCGAGTTCCGATAGTAGCCAACAAGGGATGTGATGGGAGATATGAGCCGCGTAGGCGTCGGCGGCGGCGCCGGTGAGGCGGTGGCGTGCATCGATGCGTGGTGGATTCAGCAGCCGCTGACGACGGCGGTGGCGGAGGTGAAAGGAGTGAGTATGAGACGGCGTCGTTTGAGGAGGGTTGGTCCGTTGGCTACGATACGATGGACAAGGTTTGCCTGCGTGTTGCTGTGTAGTAACAGTGGGTAAACTGATTCTGGGATATTTTTTGATAAAGTTATGATGTTAATTTTAGAATTGAAATAATAATTTATTATTTTGAAAAATTAATTGTTATTTCTTCTATCTTGATAAATCATGGATTTTTTGTTCTGATATCAAAAGTTTGAATTTTCAGATAAAAGATCGATTATGCATCATCTATTTTGAATTTACTTATTTCAATACATTGTTGTGATCAGTCACTTAGTCAGTAACATTAAAGTATTTTATTTCAATACATAAAACTATTCAAATTGATAATATTAAATAATTTTATTGGAATGTAGTTAACCAGCAATATGTTGTGAACAGCAATATTTGTTTCCCGGATTAATTTCTCCATACATAGATTTAAGAGTATAGTGTAGCTACGTCGACCATCACGAAATTTGAAATTAACTTCTGCTCCATACACACATCACCGATCATTCTCCATCATGTGATGATGAACGTACGACAAGCATAAATCTTTGGTACGTTCCTTGCAGTCCTTTTTTTTATGATTCCCATCCTCTGCAAATTTTGTCGTGCTGCAACAGCGAGGATAACAGGATATGAATCGGATGCTGCTTGCAAGCTATCAACTGACAAAGCCAATTAAAAGAAGAAGGCGCCCCTTGATATATGCTAGAACTACATAGAGTAAACCTGCAAATGGGACCCTTAATGCAAATAGTTGTTATCCAATCTCAACGATCTACTTACATTTGGACACTGCTATCTACCGTCTAAGATTGTTGTTTGTTATTCTCAGTTAATGAAGAACCCTTGAATGCATCGTTAGAATAAAAAGGGTTGTCTTTTCATCATTGACTTAAATTTTTGATAAAACTAATTTTTCGATGAGATATTATAACATATCGTGATATAAAATCACAATTCGGTTATGTTACAATGAGACTGAGCATATTCAAGGTATCTATATATATTAGAGGTAATCTGTACCCTTTGTTTTATGTGAATTCGTTTACTACCTTTTCTACAACCGGGGGAAGAGCCGAGTAATTACCGTACACACTTGCTTGTGAAAATGAACTGTATCAGTGGTTGAATGTGCAGTGACTAAACTGAAGCGCTGAGATGCATTTATTTATACATATCAAAGCCCATCATCACAAAGAGCATTGATTTGCTTCTAACAAATCACCTGCTAGTGCTATAATCCAATAACTAAAAAAAAAAATCAAATCAAATACAGGGTAATCTGATGACATTACCGAATTGATGACTTAATCTTTCCTGAAACGACCAATCTAAGTTTAAGCCAAATTGGTCTGGTCGACAGTACACGTTTCACTATCTATTTAGTCTTTAGAATTCAAATATGGACCACATCGGTTCCTATATGTTAGTATCAACCAAGGGGGCATGGTTTCAAGCCTCATTTTGACAATGGCAAGTCTGAGATGATATGGTAGCTCATGGTTCGGTTAACGTAAGATAAACTTATATAACAATTTCGCTTACATATGTCAGTTTATTTAAAATGTTTGATATAATTCTTATTTTTGAACTGAATCCAAAAGATCTAAAAAATAAGAATAAAAGCTCTCACAATCTCCAAGGGAAAATGACTAGAGATTATTGAAGATGACGAGATTTCCACGATTTTATTTCATTACAGATAAAGAGACTGTTTCATTTCATACGGTCACTCTCTTACCCCAACTGTACAAAAACCAAGAACCCTTCTCCTTCACAATTCCCTCTGCATAACCACCATTTCTCCGTGACATAACCCCTCTGCAACCACCATCACCAGCCTTTCACGTTCACCATCATCATCACTCTCTCTCACCCATCAATCAATCAATCAATCAAATCCATCACACACCCTTGTCCCCATCCCCCACTTATAATACCCACCTTCAACCCTCCTCATTCCTTTTTCCTTCAGACGTTTCGTCGAACACCTTCGGTCCATTATCATCATCCCCCCACCATGTCCATCGCGGGTACCATTCTCCGTCAGCTAAGCGCCAACGGAGAAGGGTATTGGAACTCGATGTCCAAGCGGTGGACTGGTGGGCACGAGTACGGCGATGAGTCGATGAGGTGGGAAAACATGGAGGGATTGCAGAACATGAATGGGGTGGTGATGAGGAAGAAGAGGGTGATGGTCATCGTCGACGGGTCGGGTTACTCGAAGAGCGCGATGATGTGGGCGCTAACGCATGTTGCGAATAAGGGCGATTTGGTTACCCTGCTCCATGTTGTTGATGCTTGTGAGAATGGGGATTCTCAGAGGTCGAGTGATGGGATTGATCTTGCTAGTTCTTTGGGGTCTCTTTGCAAGAGTTGTAAACCTGAGGTGAGAATAGTTATTATATGTAAGTTTGGGTTTTGGTGGTTTTTTTTTTTTTTTTTTGGTGTTGATTCATGTGTATTTGCATCTTTCAATGACCATTGAGGAAGACGGTTAAGTCTTGTGTTCTGGGTGTGTAATGCATCTGTTAATAATTATCTCTGTGTAGCAATAAGAATGGTTGTGTCAATCATCTTTATCATAGGGGTTACAAGTTACAGAAATCTTGATGAGAACAATGTTATTGGGGAACTTGGGTTAATTTGCTTGCATGTTACCAATTGTTTTGAACTGACAGTTCAAAATTTTGTCCATATTTTCAGTATCTTGAAACTTGGTTCAATGTCTGTCGTAGACTCTGCATTTATTTGTTCTGCAGCGGAAATCATTTTCCCCCTTGTTGTTTCTTGGCTTGCCCTATTGTGAATGGTGTGGTTCTGGTTTTGGTTATCTCAGGTGGAAATAGAAGCATTGGTCATACAAGGGCCAAAGCTAGCAACGATATTGAGCCAGGTTAAAAAGCTAGAGGTCTCAGTCCTGGTCTTGGGACAGAAGAGGCCTTCTCCTATCATCAACTGGTGGGTCCTCCTTCAAGGCTCCTAAAATTTTGATATATTTATTCATATCACATCACAGCCGATTTGATGACTAAATCTATATATTAATTATGATCTAAATGGAAAAATCAAAACCCTAGTTCGAAGTGTTTATAAGTCCAAAGTTCATAATCCAAGTTTTGATTGAACAGCATCATCTTTGATTGATTACATATGATTACCACGTTTATAACAGAATATGCACATCACATCTTCATCCCTATCACATTGCTAAGCTAAATCTAGCTAGCTAGAATGAGATATGGCTCACTAGGTAGAGTTCCATCATGAAACTGACCCACTAATGATTATGGTTCTGTGTGGTTGAAATTTGCATTGCATTGCATGCAGCCTATGTGGGACGAGCAGCTCAGAGGAGCTGGCAGAAGAGTGCATCAACAGTGCAGATTGCTTGACCATTGGTGTGAGGAAACAGAGAAGAGGCATGGGTGGTTATCTCATTAGCACTAGATGGCAGAAAAATTTCTGGCTCTTAGCCTAAAAATGAATCTCCTGTTATGTGCATCATTTGATTTCCCACTAAGCTTAGAGATGAGTGAATGTACCAGTCCCTCCTATCTCTTTATTGTAATTACCACTCGAACTTCTTTTCGGTCTCGTCGTCTAATGGAAACTTTGTTATCTGTCCGTTGAATTCGAACGCGTGACTTTTTTTATGAGACCGTGCGTGTATCTGTTGTGTATGGATGATGTTCGGGTTCTGACTTGCGAAATGAAAAGGAATGTGGATATATGCGCGGTATCAACTATGCCCGGTTCGCCTCATCTTTCTTCAATATCGACCGCTTGAGCTTACAACATTGCAACTTGCAAGACCACCCTTTTAGAAAGACCTGCGATTTCTTGTTGACTTGCGGTAGATGTGAAATTCAGAACTGAATTACTTGACAAGTACCCTGTGAGAGTGACCAGACAAGGCTAGCAAAAGTGCACTTTATAATCACCACCTACCTCACTGCCCATGGTGGCCAAAACATTCAAATCCCAGTAGTTAATTTTCGCAATAAATTTGAACCCAAATGGGGACCTCTCGTCATCTACACAAACAACAGTAGCCTTTTAAATCCCACCCACTTCGCACCGTTATCGTAATTAAGATTAACGATATAGTAAAATCTTAAATTAATTCAATATTAAAATTTATAATTTAATTTCTCATTAATGTCATTATAATTTTATAAAAAATGATATCTGATCGTATTAAATTACATATTAAGATGCATATCATTGTAAAATAAATGACACGAAAGAAATATAAGATTGCATATATTTAACCCTTGTTAGATCATGTATTTGACGGGATTGGGATTATATGGGTACATTTTTATTTTTTATTTTTTATTTTCGGCTTCTGATAGAGTGATTCTGTTTTCTGTGTTTGTGTGATTTCATGGGCTTGAAATTTTTCATTTTTTACAGGACTTGATGTTTTTGGGGGTTGGAGCATTCAAATGAGAGATTTGCACAGATAGGTCCTGGTGACTGCAGCCATATAGTATGCATTTTTGGACCCCAATTATTAGTTATACTCCTGAATTTGTGTGCCTAAGGTTATGTGCTTCAATGCTTTGTGGAACTTTTGGCTTTTAGGTTTGTCTTTTGCCATCCTTTTCAGCCTGGTGTTATATAAACGTCTATATATCCTTCTTTTTTTTCATGTACGATATTAAGGATGTAATGACATGTAAGTACATTTTGTGCTGTAAAATTTATTTTAACATTACTCGGTTATGGTGTTACACAGTTGATATGCCTTGTTGCATAGTAGAAGGGATTCCCAGATGCAAAAGGTTGTGGAATAATATGGATGTTTTTTAATTAGAAATGTGGTTTTTTGTACATGATTTTTTCTCTGTCTTGGTGTACTTACATGAATAGAATAGACAGTGCTACACTTAAGTGAAATGCTATGCAATAGAATAGTGGCCGACATGTAATGCAATCTTGAGGCGATTTTGTTTACAGTTGGTAAACTACATCACCCCTAATACGCTTGAGTGTAATTTTTGTACATTTTGATAATATACTACCGAACCTTCCGGCATAGTGGATATGCCTTGAGTTTCGGAGCACAATGTTTTGACTCAATATTCCCTTGCTTGCACTGCATGTCTGCGATTTTATTGGCTTTTGTAGAGAATGGACAAATCTAGATAGTGCCCTTATCGCGAATGAGCTTGTCGACTATTTGAAGAAAAGAAAAGGAGGGTTTTTTTTTTCATATTTAGATTTTTTACAAACAAATTTTTCAAAATACCATTACAAATAAATTAATTCTCAAATTGGATTTTTTTCAAAATATAATGAGAGAACACGTCCTGTCCTATTTCCAGAAGAAAAAGCAAGACGTCTTCCTTGGGATAAGGAAAAAAATCTCACAACCACAGCCACACCTATTAATAACATTATAATTCATTATAAATACATTAAACATTGTTATTTTTTTACATATTAATATAACATTGATAATAATATTGTTAATGTAAACATATGAATACTTTTTATTCATTACAAATACCTTCAATATATGGTTAGTCTTTCTGATATTCATCACAAAATACCCTAAATAAATAATACAACAACTTTCGAATATCTTAGTTAAACTAATTCATATCCACGGATTAAAAATGTTGGATTTGTTCCGTCTTCTATGTACTCTTGAAGAATTTCTCGCAACACCTCATCTATGCTAGTCGTTTGATATTTTCAACAATTTGTGATTGTATCTTTGTACACGTAAGAGATCATCGGATCTAAACATATAGTTTTTCATGCTACAGGATCGTTCTCGAAAAAAGGAATGTAATTCCAATTAAATAATCACATGACAAGAATAAATGTAATGAGATGAAGAACTTATATGCTTTTATTACGGGTAAAGAAGTGGTCTCAACATGCGAAACAAAACTGATACAGACTCCACTAAAACAAACGATGGAACCCATCGATCCGCGACGAGTATTGCTCAGTCTCGAAATTATTTCTCTGGAGTTGGTAGGCGGTCTTATTCGAAAGAAGGCAGGCACGTCTTCAATGGGTGGATCAACATGTGACGATTGAATAGGAATTTAGTTTGGACAATTCTGACGGTTATGGTCGGGTTGTCGGCAATTTTTACACCTAGGCCGTGATGAACTAAAATTGTGCCTTCATCTCACCATCTAAAGGCGTAGGGCATCTTCTATATTTAAAAAAAAAACGCAGTTTGAAAATTAATTTGTTTGTAATTGTAGTTTGAGAATTTTGTTTATAAAAAACTCTAAATAAGAAAAAAATCTGATTAAACCTTAATGTTGATCCTCATTTTTTATATGAGCTGATTTCTTCTTGCATAAAGATTATTTGGTACTGTACATTGCAGGTTAAATTACTGGCTCAAATCTAGAGAAAAACTTTCATGACAACTTGATTAATCTCTCCTTTCCATCTTTTGACCTTCAATTACATTGCTTACCTTTGTCTCAGATGTGTGGTAGCATATGCTTGGATCTGATATTTATTCAAGTAAGCATCAATCCTCATCGGACCTCAGGAACGCAAACCTGACGAAATTAGGAAAACAATCAGGCACAACCGAAAAATCAGTAGTCTAATAAAAAATTAAAAATATAAAATATAAAATTTAACGTGAAAAAATTCAACCACGGTCAAGAATGGAAAGTGCCGTGGGTTGGATTGATTTTTTGAGAACGCCTGTTGATGTTGGTATAAAAAAAAAAGTGTTATCTTGTTGTGGTCCCCTGGTTTCATATTGTCATAAGTTGCTTCTCCTTATTGATAATATGGCTGCTTGCTTATTTTTAACTATAATGAATAAGAACGGGATGCAGCAACCACAAGTGTACACAGAGGTTGGTATTTGGCACTTGAAAAAAGAGATCAAATCTTTATTCTGATGAGATCCTGAATCTACACAAAGAGAACAGAAACAAACCAGGACTAATCACCTTAACTTACTATCAACTCCTCATTTCAAACTCAAACAACCGTCTCAAGTACAAATGTATAGGAGCAAAACCAATGATGTGTCACATCTTGTCGTCGAGTTTGTCATTTACAAGAGGGAGTGTTTCCGTTCTATTCCTAGGAGTCCGTGGGGTTCGAGGCGTTCCAGGTGGTTGTTGAGATAGCATATGGCGCACATATCCATAAAATGTACATCCACCTAGAGTCACGGCGCATCCCACTGCGTTCAAAGATGATATCGGATTCCTGAATATCAGCCATGAGATCAGAACTGCGACCGCAACCTGGAGAGCACAACAGCCTGACAGTCAGTCCATTTTAGAACCACCCGCTGCCACTCTGGTTAAGCAATGGCCTGATCTCATCAGATAAAATTTACAAGCCATGATGCAACTCTATTGAACCTTATGATACCATCTTGATAGGAAAGGCTTGGAAAGGCCCATGAATATTTTGTCGATGCTTTGCATCATTGTTCTACCAAGAATAAGGGTGACAAAAGCCTCTGAATGGACTGTGTTGTCTGCTTATTTATGTTCTCCATCGTTATTATACATGGAATACATCTTTGTGGGATGGTTCCTATACCCAAGATTTATTCGATATGCATCCGAAGGATAGTGGTGGGTTTTCCCAAATTGTCGAAAGGAAATCCAAGAAAAAACTGAGATAAATAAGGCGACCATGTCTAGGCAAACAAAATTGCTGGACTGTTCTTACCTTGAGATTTCCAGCAACATTGAAGGTAACAGCAGTGGTTGAGTGAATCACATAAAAGATTGAGAAATTTAGACAGAAAGCCAGCACACCGGAACTGAATATGATGATGAGGGATGAGGCGATGGACGGGTGGGTCTGAAGCCATGCTGCCACTCCAGAACCTTCAAGTAGCAATGCCGGGCCTGCCAAGATCATTGTCGCAAAAGGCGCCATGTAGTAGACAGTATTTATACTAGCAAAAGCACAAGCAAGATATCAGAACAGGGATAAAAAAGAAATAAGAAGATGAAATAAATACATTATTTATAATAACAAGCACTCATGAGCTGCAATTCTACTAAGAGCACTGCTTTCCTCCAGAGATTTTTCACTTGGGCTCAAAAATCGATGAAATAGGATCACGAGACAGGAGATACAACACATGACCGAAGTATTAAGTTTAGGCAAAAAAGCATGAACTGTTGTTATAAACAAAACAAAGGGGAGTAGTAAATTTGCATTTGTAATCACTGTCCTGGTTGTTATTCAAATTAACTCACATGTCAAAGTCTCTTCCCTGATTGTTTTTTCAAAAATAACTTTACATGTAAAAGTCAAATCCATGAACCCTAAGAACTGTTTCACCTAAATCACGGATCAAAAAACATTGCATCAGGAAGAGCTCGGACGATTACAGGATATACATTAAAAGGGAATAAGAATGAGAGGATGATTAGGATGTGATCAAAGGAGTGAAGACACTACCTGTCAAACTTGTACCCATGAAGAAGAGACTCCGCCAGGATGGTCTTTGTTGAAGTCGCAAGACAGCCAAGTAAAGCAGCACTAAATCCAAACATGTTGAAACTAAGCTCTGTGACTGATGTAAGAAGAATGCCTCCGACGATGGGAATCAATGAAGCCCAGATTCGCCAGTCAAAATACTTTCTCCAAACAAGCCATTGCAAAACAACTGTTTCAAATGCAATAGGGACAATAAATTATTCAACAGCCGAGAATAAACAAGCACATGAAAAATTGTGAAGCTAAACATTTTGCTTAAGTTAGCTTAACCTGTTGTTGCGGGAGTAAACGACTTAATTGTCTGCATAAAAGACACTGGTATATAGCGTAAGCTCACATTCCCCAAAACTATGTTGATGCAGAACACGAGTGACATGGGAAGTATCCTTCTCCACAGATCCTCGGGGTTAACTTGTATCAGCGGCTTCACCTTCAGGACCTTGATGGCCACATAAGCCCCGATAGACGAGCATATGAAGTGGATGCAAGATACGGTAAGAGGATACGTGAAATCTAGCTTCTGTGGAGCAAAAGCAAACACGAAACAAACTTACATCAATCAATTGACTTGAAGTCGAAATCTAAACAAAAACCCTGACCATATCACTTCCAATCACTAGAATTCAATCAAATGCATCCTACACATGATCCATTAAGCATCTCCAACAAATATCACAATTCAAATAACAAAGGAAACATGAGTCACAACCTCAAATCACCATAACCAATTTTCTTAGAAAAATTCACACATCACAAAGAAACAACCAAAAAATATAGAATATAGTAAAACAACAGGCAAAAGGGTTCCAAAATGACCTGAAAGATCCATTTGTTCATGATGATAACAGTGACATTGAAACCCCACCATTGAACAATAGCAAGCAGAGATCGAATCGCACTCCATTGACACAATCTCCCTTCTTCCATCATCTCCCTATCCCTCCCAATTCACAAAACCCTTAAAAATCAGCAATATTTCAACCAAATTGAATCCGACCCACTTCACAAAATCCAATTTTGATCAAATGGGCAGTGCCAAAACGATAAAAAACAACAAAATCAATTATCTGGGTTTCAAAATCTGAGTAGAACCCAAATGGGTCTCAATTGGATAACCCTAATTGGGATTGATAGCAATGAAGAGTGATGAGTTTGCTTGCTGTTGGTGTTGATGATCTCCCATTGGTTGGAGGAACTCCAAATCAGTGCAATTTGCGTGGGTGATGGGTCTGTTCTCTATGTTGAACAAAACGCCTCTTTTTATTTCATGCCCCGGGAAAATTAGGTCTTTTCTTTATGGATTTTGTTTCACGTTCATTCGGTGAAGTTATGGGATGGGAACATGTATTGTTTGATGAGTATAATAGGGTTATAGGGGGGCGTCATCGCCTCACCTTGTAACAAGACTATTGTATAATAATATAACGAGACATCATTTTTTTAATGTCTATTAATTATCGATATAAAAGTTTATATTTTCATTATTGAATTTTTATAATATAAACCACCTCATCTGAATTGATTGATTTGGTTTAAATAAAATGAATGACTTGATGGTTTATATACCATATGTAAACAGTGTGCATATTGCTAATTGCCTATGGTGCATGCCAAAATCCATGTTTGGTGGTCAAATGGGTCCGAAAAATAGTTTGCTCAGTACACTATTCAATTGATGTATGCGTGCATTGACTTGAGTTAATGGCACTTTAGAGCATATAAATTGATGGATTGGCACTTTAGGTTTGATTTATTCATCAATTAAGCTTTCAATGTGGTTAAAGCTAGTGATTGATAAATTTGGTCAGAGTCTACCCTTTTCCACTATTGAAGGGAAAAAAATTAAAGTTCTCTTTTTCTTAAAGGTTTGATAAAGTTCCACATTGACCAATACCTATAAGAAACGCATAAATATGTGAAAACATACTCTTATTGTCAAAAGGGAAAGCTTAAATCAAATATTGTTATGGTTAGGTTGCCAACATTGTTGAGTGCGGTTTCAATGAATCAGGAGCAAGCAATGGAGGCATGCCACTATACTCCAAGATTTGGCACATGGGACGTCTTCAATAACTGACTTCCAATTAGCATTGCGTGTAAATGACAAAAGAGATTTTGAAGTTCTCATCCGGATGGAAGCTGGTGTCTACTGACGATAAATAAATCGTATAATCTTAAATCGAGACAATAAAATCATTCAATCAAAGTTCATTTCATTCAAAAGTTTTCAGGACTTCGACTATCGAGAATGACTAAGTTTTTAAGACAACAAATTGATAAAGACCATGTTATAGTAAAGGTTGTAAAATGGAAACCAAACATTGACAAACCTCAGTGGACGAAAACCAAACACCAAATTTTACAAATTGGCAAAGTTTCGATCTGAATCGTAAGGCTTCATATCATTAAAGGAGCACTGCTTAAAAGCCCCAATATGACACTGGGATACTTTCTCCGCTAAAACTTGATTTGCCCTGCCATTGTAAATCATGGGCACCGCTTAATTGGGCCTGACTTCCCGAGGCCCAAGCCCAACTCAACGTGAGAAAAAGGTCAAAATGTTATAGAAACAGTATTATATTCATTCTATTTAAATTATAATGTCGCCATATATTTTATTATAGTAATATTCTCTCAGTTCTAATATATTTAGAATTTTTTTATTGGATTGTCTAAATTTATTTACAATCTTTTCATTTTTGAAAACATTTTCACAAAAAAATATTATCTCGGTCTCAATTTAGATGTAACGCGACTTGCTCCCTCTTCAATACGAACTTTAACTCGCGTCATGGGATGATCAAATATCATTTTCCATAAAATTCTCATTAAATAATAATGATCATTTAAATCGTACTTTAATTCTATACATATGGCATAATTTTTGTTCAGGGTGAAGACGAAAACCAAAACTTCTCGAAAATACGTATTGAACCGTATAAACAGTGAAAATGCTATATGTAAATTGGGACAAATGAAGTACGAAAATAATCATCATTTGCTACTACACACTTATATCTGTTACAGTAAACATCATTATCATTAAAAAAATATTATTTCTTCATCAAAATTCACAAAAGTTCAACAAACACATAAAATCTCGTGTCGAATAAAATGATTGCATCTAAATTAGAACGGAGGGAATATACATTTTGAGAAACTTTGTTTATCTATTATATAATATTTGATTGTTCACAAACACATATTTGATTAAAGTACGTAAATAAAACTATCATTGGTGTTTCACGATAATTTTTTTTTTAAAAAATAATGTTAAAAGTTTGTACGGCATAAAACAAAATTTGTCTCGATATAAATGAAAATTAAAGTCATAATTTTATTGGGACGGAGGAAGTATATAGAATTAAGAAATATATCGCTAACCACAAATATTTTTTCTTGTATATCCAACACAATTTATGTATTAAAGTTATAAAGGTACTTTCTTTATCCAAAGTGTGAGTATATGTTGAGATGAAATTTAACCTGTCTGACGGGGCGATAAAATGATATTTTTTATAAAATTTTCGTGAAATACAAAGTGTATTTTTTTATCGTGAATTATAACCTGGAAATGAAATTATTTTTATGTCGTATAATTATAATATGAAACTCTTCAAACTATGTATTAAATAATATCAAAAGTTAAAATATTACCCTTTTAATGGGACGAAGCTAATATAATATATCGATTTAATTTACTATTCAGTATATATTTCAATGAGTTTCATTTTTCCCTTTTAACGATGAAAAAAAAAATTAATTACTATCACAAAGCTGAAATATATAACTTAGAGCATCTTCAATGCTATATGTCATATTATGATAGCTAAAGCTAAAATTTGACCATGAATAATATCATATTGTTAATAATTCGTCAATGTTGTTTCAACGGGTTTGTGTTATAATTAGACGATGAGCAAAAATGAATGAACAATAAATAACAAGGTATACAAATCGGGATTATGTTTTTTTTTTTTTCTTGACAAAGTTGAGGATGCCATTGCTATTTCTAATGCTATGTATAGCATACATTTTGACAAATGCTAAAATTCGCATGAAGAGATCCATCCGATTGGAGTGCACTGCATTGGCTGCATTGGTATAATATAGTTTTAACAACTTATATTCACATCCGATTGTGGATGTTTTCAAAATACTATTATTAATATTTTATAATAATTTATAAAAACATAAAATTAGATTATTTTTCGACACAAATTAAATTTGACTCGATAAATATATACAATCAAAATATTTTATTTATTATGAAATCACGGAAGTAATATTCCCTCCGTTAATATTAAATGAAAACGTTTTCTTGTTTGCATCATTCCTAAAATACTACGTTATTTGAAAAATCTTTTTATATAAAATTATCAAAACACTCCTATTTTTTATCACATAATCTCATCCCATCACGGTATCTTCTTCTTTTTCCTTTCGACTCTCTTACTTTTCTCTCTCACATATTCACAATAATAAAATTATCATTATTTATTAAATTTAATATATATAAATTCTCTAAAATATTTGAATTAAATTAAAATAAAATAAATCCAATAAATAAAAATAAATGATGACGTAAATTATTCATCCTATCATCTTTTCTCCCTCCCTCCCCCCCCCCCCCCCCCCCAAAAAAATATAAAATCCACCGTGAAGCCACAGCTCTTCCCCTTTCCCCACACAAAACACCAACAAAACCAAACACGCAACCAACCAAACCCCAGCACCATGTCCGTCTCCGACGAGTCCGCCGCCGAGGCCCTCCGCCTCCTCGGAATCGCCGAGAAGCTCCTCGCGGACCGCAACCTCTCGGGTGCCCGAGAGTTCGCCTTCCTCGCCCAAAATACCGACCTGCTCCTCGACGGCTCCGATCAGATCCTCGCCGTCGCCGACGTCCTCGTCGCCGCCGATCGCCGCGTCTCCGGTATCCTCGATCTCTACGCCATCCTCGACGTGGATCGGGCCGCCTTCGACAACACCGATCTCATCAAGAAGAGTTACCGTCATCGAGCCCTACTCCTCCGGCCCGACCGGAACCGATTTCCACTAGCCGGGGCGGCGTTTCAGATCGTGGCGGATGCTTGGGCCGTGTTGTCGGACCCGACCAAGAAAGCAAACTACGACGCCAAATTGGGCCGCAAGGCCCAAAATCAGGCCCAACTCAAGCCTCATAAAAAGAGAGACAATGGAGCTGATGTCCGCGATGTGGGTGGGGAATCGAATTCTGATTGTTCTAATTTTTGGACAATGTGTCCGTACTGTTACATATTGTACGAGTATCCGGTGATGTATAGGGATTGTTCGATGAGGTGTCAGAGTTGTAGAAGGACGTATCACGGGTCGGCGTTGACTGGGATGCCGCCGCAGGTGCCGGGGAAGGAGGCGTATTACTGTTGTTGGGGGTTGTTTCCGTTAGGGTTTGAGAGTTCTGAGGTGAATGGGAATGGGAACATGAATTTTGGGTTTGCGAATTGGATTCCACCGATGGTGCCTGCGAATGGGGGCAATGTGGGTAAGGAGGAGGAGGAGGAGGTGGGGGTGAGGGTGAGGGTGAGGCGGCCGATGTGGAGGCCGGCTCCGAAGATGAGGGGTCAGGGTCGGGCGAGGATGAATTCGGGGTAGTGGGGAAAATGTGGTTGATGTAGATGAAGAAAAGATGGAAGATTTTGAAGATTTTGAAGATGTTGATGATCATGGTGGCTATGCCGATGGTAGCGATGTTGTGTTGTTGATTTTGGTTGGTTTAATAAGAAAAATGTGGAGATTTTGATGAAGACAAAATGGGGGATTGATGCTCATGGTGGCGGTTGTGGAGGCTGCAGTGTTGTCGTTTTTGTTAATTTTGGCTGATGTACCAAGAAAAAATGCATGGGTGATGATGAAGACGAATTTGGTCCTTTTGGATTTTGATGATGATCATCGTGGAGGCTGCGAAGCCCTGATGTTGTTGTTGTGTTGTTGATTTTGATGGATGTAGGATTTCAGATGTTGTAACCTTAAAACTAACCTTAGTTTGTTTATGTAGCGTATTTCATGTGTAACTTTCGTGGTAGATGTTAGGGTAGTCTACAGCGGACCGAATGGAATGGGATGGGATGACCTTGTTGTACACTAGTGTTTTGATGGTATTTGTTAATAAGTGGAAATGTGAAGTATCTATGTTGTGATCTGATGCATGATAAATCTTTTGTATTTGTGGTAATTTAAGGAGCAGGGGATTTTAGCTGGGTTTGTAGGCAGATCTGGAACTGGTTGTGTTCTGATGAAGTTCACATCTTCTTTACTAGTGACAGCAATGGATGGTGAAGTCATTTAGTGAGTGATCAGTTACTTGAATGGGATTGTAGCAGAGCTTTGTGATTGTGAATATGCAGGTTGTGGCGTACTGTTCAGTTGTCATGGTGGTGATGGCGCGAAGACCATGATGTTGTTGTTGTGTTGTTGATTTTGGTGCCTGTAAGAAAAATGCAGTTGGTGATTACGAAGATTAAAATTGTAGATTTTGGTGATAATGATCCCATGGCGGTGGCGAAGATCTTGATGTTGTTGTGTTGTAGATTTTGATGAATGTAGGACTTCAGATGTTGTAACCTTAATCTGACCTTAGGTGCGATGGTTTTGTTATATGCTCATGTCTTGTTATAAGTGGAAATCTGAATCATCCGTGCTGTAATCTGATGCTGCTGAGTAAAACTTTGTGTTTGTGGTTTTTTTTTGTGTGTGGTAAAGGTGATTTTTTTGGTTTGGGCGGATCTGGAACTAGTTGTGTTTTGATAAAGTTCTTTCTTCTGTTCTTTTTTTTTTTCATTTCAGTGGATAACTGGATACTGAAGTCATGTCAGCGAGAGTTCTGTTGCTCGAAATATGAATGGACTTGTAGAAGAGGCTTGTGAAGATGCACCTTATCAGCTTACTATCATGGAAATGAATGAGACACTATGACATGGAGAGAACAATATATATACTTTCTCCATATCAAAATAATTTAGTATTTTATTTTTGATATTTTCACCGTCCCGGAAATGATACAATATTTCGACGTGTGTCGATTTAAAATTTGATACGCGTGCAACGATGATCAAACGTAATTTTTTATAAATTTATCGTTAAATATCAATGATTATATGAATTACGTATTTTGAGAATTTTTGTAATTCATTTTAATGATGTAGGGAAATTATGCCGTTGGTCTAGGATTGTTTGATATTTCCTCGATATAAATCAAAATTTATCTCAACAAATCCTCAAATCAAACCATTGTATTTATTTTTTAACAGAAAAAATATCTAACGTAGAAAGTTGTTGGTGTTGATTCTTGTTTCGAATGTTCATATATACAAATTGATCGGGTAGATGAAGGTGAAAATGCAATCCTTATTGCACCTGGCCACGGCGGTCAAGTTCGTAAACTCATAGCACTTGCAGTTGATGACTCGTTCAACATAAGTAAAATATCATCTCGTACTAAAATGTTCACAGAAGGGATGACACTTTGTTCCCCAGAGGCATCATGTAACTTAGAATAGAAAATAAGATTAAATATTTCGAATACAAATCCCATAACCTAAATCATCTACAGACCGCTCATTAAAAACATCGTTTTAACATAATGTTCAACACATCCGTCGAAACAAAATGTCATACCCAACCACTTTTTTGTCACCAAAATGACTCCAGCTGTGTATGTGTCTATGTCAAATAAGAATGTTAGTAGGAAGTACATTTGTAAAACGATAAAATGTTGATTTGGTTAATCATAAAAAAATCAATTTCTTTTTTTTCAATTAATATAAAAATAACTTGTAAAATTTAATTTAATCAAATATATAACTAATCATATATACATTATCCGAAGTATTAGCCCTAGAAAGCTAGGTCATTTAATTGCATGTAGTTGCAGACAAGAAGAAACAACGCAAGAACTTGAACGCAGTGGACGACAACGAATACTCGGAGCCGGTGAAGTGATCGGAGCATCGCCGAAGCGATTGGAATCGGCGAATCACTATGATATCACAGTTGTTCGTGCTCTCTCAGCGAGGCGACAACATCGTCTTCCGCGACTGTGAGTCAATCCTCTCCTCCTCTCCCTCCCTTTCCAGATCTCGTATATTCGCAATCTATTCTATCCGATCCAATTCCCTGGAACTCATTCATTCGATCGAATTCTGATTATTCTGTCTTTGTCCTCGGTGACCTAATGGCATCAAGTTTGCACCATCAATTGATTTTTGAATCGAGAATTAATTAGGATTTGGTGCATCGGAGCTGGATTGCTATCTGTTGAGTTTTCACTGTATAGCTGCATTTGTTGGATTTTAGTTGACTTGCTATGTTTTCTTGAGCGTGTTGTTGATTTCCGGTTCTGTTGCGGTTAATTGATGGTGGAGAATTCCATTAGGAATCTGTCCGATTACGTGTATCAGGATGCGGTTATGACTTAAAGGATGCCAAGGGACGTGGAGATCGATGTCTCTTATCACTCGGTTGTATGTTTGTGTTAATACCCTGCGTTTGTGATTTTTCAAGGACTGCCCATATACTTTGTGGCTACAAGTTGGATTTTCTTGATTCTCTACACCAAAAACGGCTAAGCTCTCAAGTTTGCATATTGTGAGAGATCATAGTTTGGTGTAGAATGGAGATTACTTTGTAGATTTCATAATGTTGTGCAGTTTCGACGACCTTTGGTGGCAATGAAATGTTGGAACGTAGTGTGCTCTTTCGCAACATGATTTGGAGTTATTCCTGCTGAATCTTGATTCTCTTTCGTCCTAGTTGTTGGTTGTGATTCCAATTTTTGGGTATAATTGTCTGCCGATTATTATGGCTCGGTTATCCACTTCTGTATTATGCAGTGAAGATGAACTTATTTTCATGCATGACAACTTGCTTCTCTTGCTTCCCATCCTTAGAAAATAATGCACATGTGGCCTTGTGCAGCTAAATGTTAGATATCGATACAGTTCGAGGTGATGTACCAAAGGGAAGTACGGAGATCTTTTTCCGTAAAGTGAATTTTTGGAAAGAAGATGGAGAAGAGGAGGGACCTCCTGTATTTGTAGGTATTCTTTTTGGTTCTCATTTTCTTCTTCTTTCGAGTAGTGAAAACTGAAAACACATAGGAGCGATGATCTTGTTTGTACAGGTTAGAGAGTACTTGAAATTGTTTTCTGTCCCTTCCTGGTTTCCGTGTCAGGTATTTAGGTTAACCTCCCTTTAACATATTCATGGTTCGTTGACAGAATATTGATGGGGTGAATTACTTTCACGTGAAGATGGTTGGACTATTGTTTGTGGCAGCCACAAGAGTTAACGTTTCACCTTCTCTTGTACTGGAGCTTTTGCAAAGAATTGTCCGGGTTATTAAAGATTATCTTGGAGTTCTTAGTGCTTCGAAAAAATTTTGTACTTGTGTACGAGCTGCTGGATGAAGTTATTGTAAGTACTTTATCCATTTTTTCTTGTTGGATGATTTTTCCATATGTTTGTTGATAATACCCAAGAACGTGCTGAAAGACCCCGGTAATTTAAATAGAGGTTTCATTAAATGGGAAAAGTTTATATAGGTCATGAATAAAATTGTAGAAGGGATGAAGCTCGTATAGAGATTGTCACTGGCAGGAGCTTTGATGAAGGAGTGACAAATCTGTGGTTTACTTGTCTGAATCGAAGTGATGGACTATGTTGGCAAAGGGCCTTTCATTGGAGTCTGACACACTAATTCGTAAATGTTTCATTGTGTGCACCGCTCCATGTGAATGGAACTCTCCGTCACTTATTAGTGAAGCTGCACTCAGAGCATTTGGTTTGCTTATATAATAAATCTGAACTTGGTAGTTATTATTCAGCCTTACAACTCCAGACTTCAGTCATGTTGTACAGTCTATGAAGTCTTCCTCTTTTCCTTTTTTTTTTTGCAATCAACATTTAAAATTATCATAAGTTACATATCTCATGTACTGATGCGTCTATTACTCAGGAATCACGAATGATTCAACTACAAGATCCAAGTATAATTGGCCATTGCTGAACTCTGAATACCTCCAAATTCATGTACCCAAGATCTTTAGCTTAAGTCCTGCTTCTGATTCCAATACTAAAAAGCAAAGATAAAAAGACTCGGTTAGTTTTAGTGCTTCTATTCCCATTATAGCGTATGCCAACTACTATCTCATGTTGGACAGACGACTGATTTCAAAGAGGCAAACAGAAAACTCGAATGGAACCTGAAAAAGGTAAGGTGTTGAAATGCAGTCCAAAAATTATGAACACTGGTTGAAGGATTCTGCACGTCTTTTCTACTATTTCATCGCCAACTGCTGATCTAAATAATATTACAGATCGTCGGGGGAGCTGAACACACACTGCGTGCAAAACTGGCATTCTCACAGGAGTTGCATGGTATGAAAATATCTTCTACCTTTAAATCAATGTGTGACCGCTCCCCTATGATATCTTAGTTCATTCTCCGACATGCTACATGGTAAATCCATGTGTCTTCATTATTGCACAGGGAACATTACAAAAGAAGCTGGCCCTGTGAGCATGTTGTTTACCATTCCAATGTACAATGCTTCAAGGCTTCAGGTATGCTATATGAGATTGCCTGGTTACTTACACTGTCTGCATACCATGACTTGAACATACGAACATTAATTTGGTGCTTCGTGCTTGACCCAGTTGCCCATCAATATAATGTATGTTCAAGTTTTATTCGACCGCTTCCCAGTTATGCTTATAAGTTCTAAGGTATCTTGCAAGTCCAAGACACAAAGGGATCCGATGGGGGGGCCCGGCTCCATCGGTGAAAGATTTTTACTACTATGATAACACCATTTTTTCTACTTTAGTGGTCCTTGAATTATCATATGGTACGGATCAGGTTCTCTATGTGTGCTGCTCTGTATCATCCTCATTCTGAGATTTTTTCCAGGATCAGCTTATTTTCAAGTTACATGTTTTTTTCCGGTTTGCTTGCTTGGATCAGAATTTAGTGTACATCCGCAATGTGCATATTGACACCCGTTGATAATTTCGCATTTCTTTCTTGTAGGTAAAATATCTACAACCCATACCGGTGGGTGAGATACGTCACACAAGCTAATTCGTATGTGACTCGTATATGATTGCATAATTCACGATCCACTGGGTAAGCTGAGGAGGCGAAAGGTAAAGAACCTGGAAGCTGGATAAATGAAAGAGAACCGTGTTGATGCTTCATCCTGTTAATTCATGTTTTGACGTAAACGTATGGTTGTATGATACTTCATCATTGTGCTATAAGCTTGACCGTTAAAAACAAAAATGCATTCAGTTTCCTGTGCGTTCTAAGGTTACTTGCTTTGCAACATGTCATGTGTCGTAGTATGATCATGTCGTTACCATGTCAAACTGTGCAGGTTGATTCCAGAGCGTCTCAGGCGCCTGGGAGAGGACGTGCTGCTATAACATGCTTGGGGTGATCTCCAAAGACCTTAAGGTACTTCGGTATGAATTTGCTAAACTCAAGTTCCATTATGGGACAGAGACCTTACGCGAATTCGGGACAGGCATAACGTACCATTTTTTAATCATGAACCATTGCCTGTTTTCAAATTGCGGGAAGTACATTTCACCAAGTTGTGGAACTGACTCTTAATCGTTAGTCATTGTTGTCATGCTGATTGGTATCTTTTGAGTGCCTCGTGTCTGTTTTTGTCATGGAATATTTTGTCATATCGGTCATTCTCCTGTGTCGAGCATCAATGCTTCTCTTTTTGCCCTATTCAATGCTTGCCATTTTGTTCTCATCTGAAATTGAGCATCATCTTGACATTGAAAAAACCCACTCTTTATCACATCAAATTTTTCGATATTCTTGGTAGAAATTGTTCACTCGTAGCAATTCTGCTGGTCTATATCACATTTTAGATTTCGGACCGTGTCCTGGACAAGAATAGTTGGATTTGTTATTATTGTTAAGATTTCTTTGCAGAACTGGGTTTCCTCTGAGCCCCAATCATCGGGACTTAAACAAAGTCTATCCGTTCATTTGTATCACGACGTCTGTATCGAAACAATAGACTTCAGATACTAATCCCGAACACAGGATTTTCCCCTCGAGTTCCCTCATGAGAAAGGCACTGTCATGACCAGAGACAGATTGTTCATATCAAAGTTGATTGGGTATAATACAGTGAGCTGTAGATGAGATAGATATGTGATCGATACCTGTAACATGACTTGATAATGAAGTCGATATCCAGTATTCCACTTGTCCATTTTTGGCAAACACGTCTTTTTTTTTTGGGTACGTTTCTATAAGTTACTGTATATTTCACGCCCCCACCACAAATTTTATAAATTTTATATTAATGTCAGATTATACAAATCGACCCACCAGTCTCTGGGGGTTCTTATTTTTATAGGTCCACTCTGAGTTTTTGGGGACCCTTTTTTGGGTCTCACTGTGGATTGTATCATTAGGGTACTGGTTTTGCCAAATTGATAGATCTTCTGTACATTTCTTTGCTTTAAATGGCATCAGAGCTTGATTTCTTCTTGTGCCGTGACCACTATGGTTACTGTTTGTTGCCCTTTGTCCACTTGACGAATTGAGGCCACTATGGTTCTGTTAAACTTTGCTTTTATTTTTTATTCCATGATATTGGAACTCAACAATATGTCAAAAAAAAAAATTGACTTAATAATATGCAATTAAAGTGTCATGATGAAGTTGGTTTAACCATATTCGTTTTGGCTACTGAAAATGAGTAAATTAGTAAAAAGCGGTGAAATGACAATGCTTTTTGACTTGGGAGGTTAATCATGTACTATCAAAGCAACCGATTCACCGAAGCAAGAATAATTTAAAGGTCGAAAAGACAAATCCATGAAGCTTGAATGAACTAATCACTTTTATCAGCAAAGAGTGAATTTAAAGCTTGATCAAAGCTCTGCTTTTACAATTTATATCGAGTGCAAATGTATTCGATTGCACTCATCAAATGTATCTGCATTGGGCTATTATTCTAAGGTAATTTCACTTCACCTATACCATTGTACTTTTTCACTGAACAAGAAGCTGCGGTGCTCAAAATCTTGACTTGCATTCCAAGCTCAACTCACTCACTCCCACCTTCCCTCACCTATCCCAACTTATTTCCCCTCTACTTTCTTCATGCGCAGTATCCCTTCTGCATCCTTACTCGATTTCACACCTACATCTGTTCTTCACGATCAATATAGTATCAATATAAAAGAGTTTTATAGATCGATTGCCTAACATTGATCATTGATATCATTTTCCTGATCTCAATCCGTATCTTGAAACCTAATTTATAAAACAAAAATTCAATGTGAAAGAATCTGATGAGTTCCATCACTCTCCGTTGCACCCTATCCACATGATAATACAAATGAGATAACCACTATTACACTATTTGACCAAAAATAAACCTTACACATAACACTACTAAACCAATTAAATTCCATTCATACCTCATCCATATACTCCTCACCTCGCCACCCTCTTCCCCTTTCTTTCTATATATAATATCACCACCTCATTATTTTATTTCCCAAAAACATCACCCAAAGAGCAACCCCAGAACACCGAAGTACACCAAAAAAATCAATACAAAAATCACAAACACAAAACTATTAATATCACACAATGAAAGCAGAGTTCTATGATCAACCTCATAATGATATCAACACCGCGCGCGCCGCCGTCACCGCCGCCGCGGCCACCGGCGCCACCCTGTTTTCAAAATTCCACCACCCAAATTTCCACCCAACACAACAATATCTCATCCCAAACCACAACTTCCACCTCAACCTCACCTCCGACGCTGCCGAGGACGCCGACAGCGCCGCGGTATCTCACGCGCCGCCACCACAGAAACCCAATTCTCCGGCGGCCGGAAATGAAGTCCTCCGGCGGCCGAGGGGGCGGCCACTGGGGTCAAAGAACAATCCCAAACCGCCCGTGATCATCACGCGCGAGCCTGACTCCTCTATGTCGCCTTACATCCTCGAAATCGCCGACGGGTGCGACATCGTGGACTCCCTCACGCGCTTCACGCGCCGCCGTAACGTCGGCTTATGCGTCCTAACCGCCTCCGGGGCCGTTGCAAACGTCACTTTCCGACAGCCCACGACGGCGCCCCCCGGGACCGTCACATTCCACGGGAGATTCGACATATTATCACTCTCGGCGGTGATCCTACGCTCCCACGGCGGAGGGGTGGTTGGGGGAGAAGGGTATAATGGGCTGTTTACGATATCGTTGGCGGGGCCGCAGGGGCAGGTGGTGGGCGGGAAGGCGGTGGGGGCGGTGAGGGCGGCCGGGACGGTATTCGTCGTTGCGGCGTCGTTTAATGATCCGAGTTACCATAGGTTGTCTGTTGATGATCAACATGAAGTTGGGGAGCCGGTTTCCGGTGGCGGTGAAGGGAGGGAGAACGAAAATGGGACGTCTCCTAGGGTGTCGGGCGGCGGCGGGCGGCCGGGGCCGGTGGGGATGTATAGTTTGAATAATCCTGATGTTTTATGGGTGTCATAAGGGGCTTGTGTTAATTTCTCATTATGGTTGGTTCTTGTTAGTTTTGGACATCATGTTTTTTTTGACTTGGTTGTATTTGTTGATTAATTAACTACTACTAGCACTAATCTCTAGTTCTTCAATAATCGTCATACAATTTTGCTTCTGCAACCAATAATTCATCTCTCAGGTGCAATGTTGAGTACTCGATCGTGCCACTGCAGTGACTCTCTGAGTGTAAGTATGAGTTAGTCTTGACATGCATGTACAGCCACCCAGCAAACCAGGGCATGGGGCGGCTGTGATTGATAGCCATGCTGGCTTGCTTGCTTGCTTGATTGCTGGCTGCAAATTAGAGGGCATGGCTAGCTAGAATACAGATGTGTAGAATGGATAGGCAGATCCCATCATCTGTGTCTCCATGCATACTGCAAAGCATGTGGGACTATTACTAGGTTCTGCGGGGTGGGCGGATGTAGTAAATGACTTTGACATGAACATCACTGCCAGTACTCCTTGCTTCCATATTGGTGGTAGTAATTGTATTATTTTGATATGTTATTTTTTTTAATAAATGATAAAATAAAAGTATTTTATCTTATGATATATATTATGTTTATTTTATTATGTTTATTTATGTTTATTTTATTATGTTTATTTTGTTTGTTTCGTGAATCATGTGTATTGTCATTATTATTTTTTGTTCACGTACATAAGAATACAATCGTTTTTAGACAAAGAGTAAAAATTAGGACACTGATGCTGGATGCTCGCAATGTTCCGTTGATCCAAATGCAGACGACTTCTATTAAGTAAGATCTCCGATGGAGATAACTGTTTCAAAATAAGTTGTTCAAGTACTCCCTGTAGATTATCCTTCAAGTCGTTCAAAAAAATAGATAATATATTATATTTAATTAATTTTTCATATAAAAAAATTGAAATAAATTATTTGTTATTATACATCCATTATCTTCTTTCTTTTCTCTTATTGTTTTTCCTAAATCTTATTTACACCTCAATATCATTAAAAAAATATTTTTTTTAATTAAATTTTATAAAAATTCAACATATATAAATTCGTATATCGGATCAAGCTATTCGACATGTTTTGAGACGGCAAAGTATTTATAAATTTGACCAAGTTTAGACATCCATCCTTCAAGTTTGTGCAACACTGAGTGAAGAGATGTTGAGGATAATCATAATAAGCAGCCCTTTCCATAGTTATGAGAGCGTAAAACAATTTATCTGTTGTTTATAAAAAGAAATAAGACTATATAGGTCTCTTACCCTTACACAGGATCATTGTCCAGTGACGTGAAAATTTGGGTTTGGTGTTATTAATTGTTGGGAGTAATCAACCATTCTAGAAGGCTTATAACTTCAAAACTTTAAGTTATCTATATACCCTAAGCTACTTTAGCAGCTAATTATGAACAGAGAATATGTTGAATTTTTATTTGCTTTGATCAATTCATTGTCACATCAATGTTCCTTGTTACTCAAAAAAATCCAATTTAGCTTGAATTTTGGATACTACTAGTTGATGATCATGATAAATATTGGTAGTAGAGTCTTTTCACCAAATAAAGAGGGGTATGGAATGGAGGCTTATACTAATCAAATCAAGTGTCCTTGCTTGGCTAGGTTTGGTGAAACATGACATGCTATATATAGGTATGAACTATTTTGGCAGTAATGAGTGGAATAGTATCACCTAAGTAGGTTTTTGACTTCCTTCCTGATTTATCTAAATCTCAATTTATATAAATTTGCAATACGTAACAAACATAATTATATCATTCTCGAAGTTTATGAAGTACTCTTGAAAAGATCATTTGAAATATTACTGATTTAGAGCTTCCTATGATTGCTATATGACACACCTATAATTATCGTGTATCAGAGTATGCATGTCTATACGAACTACGATTCGCAAAGATATTTCTGACATTTCAGAGTCGGGGGTTGTTTCTATTATTACAAGCCAACAACGTCGTATTCAAGAGGAAACTGAAGCTCATCTCTTCGCTAATCCAATTCATTTTTAACATAATTATGATAATGACATATGTGGATTCGAAACAAGGACATGAACTTTGCGATTAGCTAATCAAAGGGGGAAAAAAAAAAGATCTACATGCAAATTGGACATACATTGACTCTTAGATATTGCAAGGGGAAAAATATAATAGACGTACATTGACTCTCGTAATGCAAATTGCAAGGTGAAGTGTACGAATTGTGAATCTCACAAGCATATCTCATTCACATTCCTCTAAAGTTTTTGGGCTGATACAGACAGACAGCAAACTCTTGGCACTTGCACAACTTGCATTGTTTATATATGACTTTTGAACACTTCTTGATCAAAATCATGTTGTTGTTCAATGGTCTCACCAAATAATTCATTCATTGGAGGCAGCTGCCTTCACTTTCAAACATGGAACTTTTGGCTTACTTCACTCGTGATCAAACGTATCCTGAAAGTCGTAATTAACTCGAACAGTAAGTCGCATCGATTGATATGTATGTACGGAGTGTTACTTCTACAACGAAATAGATTAAGTAATACCTAGAAGAGTATCAAATCTTTGACTATATTATTTGTCACCGAGTCAATTTTTTTCAATGTTATATAGGTTAAGATGTATATTAGTGAGTTTTTTTAAAATCATAAATTCAGATTTTTATAGAGTTAATTCCTAAATAATATATAATCATTGAATAATAATAGGTGAATATATATCATAGACAGTAGACTTTCCATAAATGGAATATGACTAGGAAGAGCGGAGTGACATAAATAGATTCTAAGTACTACAATTGTCGTACAATATTGATCGTGATTATTTTAACAAATGGAAGAAAGATGTTATTTCTAAAATTATATTTTCCACAAATAACAGTCAGCAAGAAAGACAAAGTTTATGTTCTCCATTTGGTTTATATTAAGGTATTTATTCATCTGTATAGATTTCTGTCCATTGTCATCTGTCTGACTGTGTTTGAATTCCTAGTAGTTTCTCATAATCCGTATGTACAGTCCTTGTTCAAACTCAAGAGAGATGTTCTCATTACAAGGGGAACATACTCAAAAGTCAAATAATCCGGTGAAATTCGGGATGCGAGGAACGGGATTGCATGCGTAGTCATACTTAATTTAATTATTTATTCCGTCCTATGAGCTTTTTTTTTATTATTTAATATATATTTTGAAAAGTTTTATCTTCGTTTAAATGACGTAAGAAAAATTACGTCATTGATGTCATATTAAAATATATAATTTAAATTATCATTAATATTTCATAAAAAATTAATGATGTTTGATCATTCCATTACGTCAGTCGAATTTCGTATCGATAAATATACACACAATCAAAATGTTACAATTAAATTGGACCCAAAAAATATATATTTATAATTCTCGATTTTTATTTTATCATATCAAATATAATTCACATCTAATTTCCTAAACTTCATTTTCAATCTGATATGGATTACTCTATTACTGTCATGTTTTGTTTCTCAAATTGCAGTTGAAAATATTACCACGAAACTGGATCCTAGCACATGAAGGCTCTAGTCTCTCCATCCACACGAAAGATCTGTTTTAAAATTAATTAAAAAGCTCTCCAAGATGTAAATATTCTCACTCCCTTGCTTTTTCTTTCTGTTTGTTATTATTTTCATATATTTAGATTAGGTTTTGATATTTGGGTGTGTTGTTTACGATATTTGTGTCGTGTGTTTGGGGAGCGCAACAAGGTGGTCAGGTTGCTCATTGCACAAATGACGACAATTAAATCATAGAACGACAACTAGTAAGGTTTGATGTTGAATTGAAACGAATTATCCAACAACATATTATCGGTTTTGACTGGAGCAATGTCTTTTATGAAAGCGCATACACTGTACCATAAAATACGAAATATTTTCCATACAGGGATAATATACTTGATTGTATTTGATTTTATCGAGGATGAAGTACATATAATTCTGCCGTCAATTAAAAAGATTTATTATATTTGGTTTATCTTTAACTATGAATGCACTATTTGGGAGTATTGTTGATAACAACGATGACGGGACGAGAGCATTGTTGGTGACGACAACAACGTTATGACGGAGAAAGTTATCTAAGAGTTAGAATTTGTAATTAACTATGGACGATAATCTCTTTGTGGTTTGGGTTCCATGATCAAGTAAACAAAGTTCCAAGATATGAGTTAAAAAAATGGTTTTATAAAAAAAATTATTTCTTTCGTTTTATAAAACATGTAACGCTATATAATTGTATTTTTTATGCACTCTTGATGTTTTTTTATGCATTATTTTTTATTACTAAATAATATGATGTAAACTTTATTTAAGTCCAGAATTATAACTTATAATTTTAAATAATTTTTTATATTTCATAATAAATACTATTTCATCTCGTGAATCATTTGTAATGAAATCAATTTTATGATTTATTTGATAATTATTGTATGTTTCGTAAAACGAAGATAATAATAATTATCAATAAAAAAATTTTGAACATGGTTATATGAATAGTCATAAACAACGAAATCATAAAACACAAAGTACAAACCATGTAGTGTTTCTCAGTTGCAACCATCATATGTCGCATCTTATCATCACATATGTCTCAGTTGTACAATCTTATTGTACACATTGCCCCACATGCCATGGTGCCACGTGACACATTGAGTTGCAGAGTGTACCTTAACATGTTGGCGGGCCACTAAGCATGATGTTTGGGCCCCCACTTGGTTGGCCCAAAACAGTTGGTCTAAGATGGGCTCCACAGACCATAAATGGGCTTTCTCTTCTTATCTGGTGGAGAAACATGGCAATTTGGGCCCACTCGGGAATCCTTTGCAATTTGCCCAAAGCAAGCCCAGTACACTCCAACATAAATGTAGATTGGATCCACCTCAATCTTGCATCAATATAGGAGTGAAGATTATCGATGCTGAATGGATATATATTTTTCGAACCATGATACAAGGGATTTGATTTAGGAGAAATGAGATGGTACATGAAAACAAATCTGAATTGCCACCTCCTAATTTTCTCTCCGATATGAAGGTGAATAGAGTCATGGAAATAAGGTTAACATGTTCAATAAACTATAATCTTCAATCTCATAGATGATCTCAATTTAAAAATACAAATGACAGAATTTATATAGCTCGTAACTTTGTAAAATCGGATTAGGAATTATTTCTTATTTATGTTCATCGATTTATACGACAATGGATTGCGTCCTTATTATTTGTAAGATTCATTTTATTTTAATAAAACCTTGATCCTAATTGCAAAAAGAAAAAAAGAAGATAAATGTAGATATTATCGATAAGGATTTTTAATAAAAATGATTATTAACATGATATCGAAGTATGACAGTGAACTAACAAGTTCCATCTCTACCCTTAATTAACATATTTACATTTGTTTGCTCAACAAATCACGAATTATCTAACTTGTTTGATTACAGTATAATATAATGAAAAACTTAGACAATCACCTTCTTCGCATCATATAGTAAAATTACAGTAGTTCAGTTACGTACAATAATTTGATTGAACACTCAAGTAGAGGAGAAGAATAGTAGGATCGATCAGCAAAAATTTATTCTCCTCACTATCACGACGATGAAGCCATCATCAATCTCGTCTGCTCGACGATCTCCTAGCATATACATTAGGTTTTGCATTATGCGATGAATTAGGCCATCCTAATCTCTCAGGGTCAGTCTCCTTACAACTATTACTATACACAAACTCCCTAGCAAGCTTACTACTACTGCTGCTACTACCAGAATGCAAAAAAGACACTTCCTCGCGCCTCCTGATCGGATGGGTCGAACCCCTATTGTCCAGAGCCATCCCGGGACTCCCGTCACTGGACTTAATGTCATTTATCGTGTCTATATGAGTGGAAGCGTACCTCTTCAAGTTGGACAAGGGTGACCGTTTCGGGTAAAGAGGAGAAGATGAAGTGGAGGAAGGCGATGAAGCGTCCGAGTCAGGAAAATTTCTCCAGCCACTGCTTCCAGCATACTGGCTGCTGCCAAATATAGCCTCGGCCAGGTCATCCACGCTACTGGAATCCCGGTAGCTGTCAGTACTCGTGCTTGAAGCTTCATCCGAGTGGCTGAAAATGGAAGAACTATCGCTCCACGAGTCCACTTCTGCAATGCTTTCTGGCCTCCTAATTGGCCTTGATCGATCACAATGATCATCATGATCAAAGGATTGAGCCGGTTGTGAAGAGGAAGGCCTTACGGCAACTCTAGATGGTTCACTCAGCATGGCCGTGTTGATAACTTCCCGGGAGGTTATGTTGTCCCTTATTGATCTAGGAGCACGAGGCGAACACCTGAAGCATAATCACGATCATTGATGAACCAAAGAAATAGTTGCAGGATACATTTTTCACCTAGTAATGCAGGCAACTAAAAAGGCTCTTACTAGTTATCTGATATTAGAAAGACCAAACAGTTACATACCTCGAGTAGAAAAGCATGTACGCACCCCTTTTGAGCACCCTGTCTTGTTCGACGGGTTGTACCTATCAACCGAAGAAACTTACTGATCACAAAAATCAAGACCAGCGTACACTTTGCATCCCAACAAACTAGCGATGATTCTTAATTCGCGCTAAGCACAACAATCAGAATTGACACTAATTTGTGGTGGTGAGCCCGTCAGCGAAAGCTGATTTAAAAGGTCCTCCGGGTTTGCGGGTTATTCAGTTGACCAAAGAAAAATCCTTCGGGATTTCCTTTTTGAGAAAAACAATCAGAATTGACAGCATAAAGCAACTTACCGAGCTATCATCAACAGCGAACCACCTTCTCTGCCCGTTCCTGATGTAACACATATAGTGACCAGAAAATGTGGAGTTCATGCTATCTAAGTGAACCACAACCCCATAAAGTCTATAGACAGGGGACGGATCACTACTATCTTCTCCCATGTATGGAGCAAAGTTCAGAATCTCCGGAAACTTGATGGACTTGTTAAGCTTTCCGAATTTGCCTGACTGGAAAAAGAAAACCACCCCTCCGTAAAGAGACAAACAATTTAATGAAGAGGCCAATATTAATGTTAAAAAACGAACTCCTACTATGTCAAACTTACCCGATATCTCTTTAGTGTAATGGAGAGGATATTCGGAGCTTCCACTACGATCAACTTTTTCTTAGCTCTCTCATAAGACTTGCATCTGTTGCACAGATTTTACAAAGAATATGATCAAGAAACTAAAACTCATCCCTCAAATCAATGACACCACTCCGACGAAGAAAGAAACAAAATTTCCTTTTAACCATAACCATTGAACCCTTTGATGTTAAGTAGCCCTGCCTTAATTTTAAAGATAGTAGAACAAACAATATGATCAAGAATGTAATGTTATCTATGTTCAAAACCGAATAATAGAACCTCCAAATTCCAATGTTTCAAAATTAAACAATAAAACACCCTTAAAAAAACAATGAACATCATAATTTAACCACAGAAAGGAGACATGAATGAGATATGAAACAAAGCACAAAACTAACCTGCCACACTGATATTTGTTCTCGCCATCAAGGTACTCGGTACTTGTGAACTGTGTAAGAGCCTCTTCCAAGGTCTCTATATCACCATCTATCTCTACACTGAGATCCATGATCCTTTCATCTTGTTGAGATTTTCCACGACATCTCATGCACCTTATCTGAAAGAAATCGGATGTCATCATTCAATTGTTACTTCTCCAATCGCAAGGATCTATTAATGCTAAACTTCACCTTTGATCGAATGTAACCTCCAAACGTGAGCCCTATTAGGTTGGCCTCCTCAAACGAGCTGGGTTTACCACCCCTGGTATTACTAGGACTCACCCCAGCTTCCTTGAGGCAAATAGACTGCATAGAATCCACAGCGCACCTACAAATTCATGCTTGCGTAATCATTTGCAGTTCAGATCACTTGGTGGAGAATGAGGTATAATGTACATGTATTTTATGTGTAAATTCATCATTTCAATTAGTAAACCAGACCTTAAAGATTCACGTGCGTATTTTTTGTAAATTAATCATTTCAATTAGTAAACCAAACCTTAAAAATTCATGTGCATCTTCTTCTCTACCCTTGGCAAGATTACTCCCAATTCTTTGAACGTGTGATAATATGTCAATTGGAGACACTGGAGAACTCCTCTCCTTGGCCTTGAAAATCAGCCTTTCCAACTCACAGGTGAAGCACCACCTTTTCTTATCGCCTGCGCCAGGATAAGAGCAGAAACATTAAATCATAGGAAACAGCAAGGCAATGAACAACAAATAGATGATAACTCACAAAAGAATAGCAGAACTTACATGATCTGGAGTGAAGTCCTTGCAGAAAATAGGCCGTAAGGGGAGGAGTAAATGCCAAGCATTGGAGCACCGCATTGGCATAACAACTAGAAATAAAAAGCAACTTTCCTCAAAATAAATGAGAAGTGATGATAACAAAGCTATAGATGTAGAATAAGGAAGTGTGGCTGCAGTCACAGAAGAATTGCTTCTACAATTCTAAGCAAAATGTGTAAGTTTCATGAGAAATTTTTCAAAGGAACCCAATAGAGGGATCCTGCAAAGCAACTTATGATACACCAATTTTGACTGTTACCATGAATGGGCAACTCCTACTTCAAGATAAGAACCAAGTCCAACAGCTAATACACCATGTCATCATCATTATCCTTTTCACCTAGATCTTTGGCCGACAATCCTTAGAGACAAAGGCTGCTTACCTGTTCCCACAATTCTGAAGTCCACATGGAATAACTTCCAACTTGTTCCAACTATAAAGTTTGACAAATAGTTCATATGGGAAATGACCCTGCAGCAATAGCACATCAAGAGATATGGACGTTATAAACCTCAACCCAAAAAAAAACCTCAAAAGACCAAAAGACAGAAGATAGTTTAAATATTAGAAACTTGACAGAGGAACATCATAGTTATCAAGGAACAGTGAACTTTCTCCGTAGTTGGCGAAGAATCCCAACACCAGAAAGAATAGGATTTCAACAACGTAATGACTGTACAATCTGATCAAATCATCTTCCAGTGGTAGTTTCATCATAAAAGGGCCTATATACGGCCATATAACCAGACCTTCCAGATAAAATGTAAAGGTACACGACTCCTAAAGAACTACAGATCAAATCATCCTTCAGTGGTATATAGAATAGAGATCTGACCTACAAGATTATAAGGACTCAAAATAAAGTCATTTTGGTAATTTCATAATTATCCGTGACAGTTGCCCTCCAAGAGGTGTGAATTAGACACCACACCACATGAAGAATCATATCAATTTTCAAGTGACTGAGATTCAAGAATTTTCCAACTCAAAGCACTTGGATGAGCATACCTTTGAGCCATGCAACTGTGGAGAAAGGTCTCGTGGATAGTCGAATGAAGAGCGAGGAGAGGAGCCCGACTCAAAACAAGTTCTGTGCTCGGGTTTTAACGACTCATCACCTCTATAGGTTTGAGTGACGGTGACGTTATGAGGCCCATTCATGGTATGAGAAGAGAGATCATTGCGAGGCTGCTTTCTTCCACTAGGATTGTTATGCTCTTCAACCTCATCCTCAAGTTCGTCTGCATTTTCTAATGATAGGTCTTGTTTGACTGCAGGTTGCAGAACATGGTGAGGCTCCTCGTTCGGAAAGTTGATTACAGGTGGGCGACACTCATCCTTATGGCCTTGCCTCCAATGGGCAATTTGACACTTTCCAGAGCTGGAAGGAAAAATCGAATGTGAAGATAGCATATGACAAAAATTTGCCTTGAACTTTTAATAGGCACAACATCAAAAGAAAGAAAAAGCACAAGCCAAAGAGAATTCCTAATGAAGTACGATTATTTAGTGTTTGCAAAAAAAGATAATTATATCCAACCAGTACTACTACAATCACCAGGTAGGACACAAGGAGGCTCCAAAATGTAGGCTCAGATGCAAGGCACAGTATAGCGCCTTACAAGCATGAGGCACAGGCACAAGAATATTGCAATTACGGGCGATTGCAGGATCTACCTGAGGCACGGGAATCCAGTAACCATGTCCCAAAGCCTATTCACCATTGACCAAGTTATGAAGATCTCCTCGAAACTTAACCTATAAGCCAAAAGTATCCCAAGAGCACTACCTAATTCTACACTGTGCAAGCAGATACATAAACTTGCCACCCATATAACACATGATCATCAAAAAACAACACAATGCCAACCAATTAACACTCACCAGTACCGAACAGCCTTGCACCTCGAACACCGATTCGTCGTGACCGTGAAGCAAACAACACAACGCTGAACCCGAGCCGCGGAACCAGACGAAGCCAAAGCAGAACCAGAATCAACCCAATCACTCGAACCAACACCATAACCACTCGCATACCTATTCATATACCCAGCAGCAGCTTCTCGCTCAGCCCTCGCCGCCTCCTCATACGCTGCAGCCACAAGCCGTTTAATCTCCTCCCTCCTCGCCACCTCGACGCCCCATTTCCACCGGATCAGCAACCCGATCACAGGAAACAACACGAACCAGAACAGGAACCCTAGATCACACACCACCCCAAACATCTATGCCCAATACACCAACAACACTCAACTGATCATCACCCCACAACTCCAATTCCCATCCCAAGTCCCCAAATCTCACTACCCACGATCAATCTCCCCTTCTATGGTCACGAAACCCGGACCACCCCAAATCATCGAAATTGGGGAAATTGGGGTCAAATCGGGAGCCCTCAAAAAGGGAACTTTTGATATGGGTTTTGGAATTCTATGTGTGAATCGATCTGGGTCGCGAGTAGAAGTATCGATTAGTGAGGAATTCGTGGGAGAATAGTGAATTAGGGTTTCAGTGACAAATTGGAGTTTCCCAAAATGGGAACTTTCTGTTATGGGTTTTGGAATTCGATGTGGGAATCGCAGTGGGTTGGGAGTAAAAGTGTAGATTTCGCGGAATTTGGGGGAAATTGAGGGGATTTGGGGGAAAATTAGGGTTTATTATTTGAGATTGTACGGAAGCGAGCGAAGATGGGAAGGAGGGGGGGGGGGGACGTTGAGATGAGTGAGTCAGGAGGACATCGACGGTTGGAGGAAAGGAATTTTGGTTTTCGTACGTTGGAAGATGTGACGAGTCGACACAATGCTGCTGCCGAATTACTGTTTGCTCAGTTTCAGCTGACTCACACAGCGACAATTTTCAACCTAACCAATCTTATTTTATTCTGAAAGGGTTTTTTTAATGAAATTATTCTGAAAAGTTTGTTCTTCTATCTATTAAAAAACTCTTTCTTATCAAAAAAAAAATATTCATTATTTCCTTTAAATTATGAAAAATGATAAGATAATTAAGAAATTTTTTTGATTTGATTTTTTTTACTATATTATCCTTACGAGAAAGTTTAAATTGTGAGTGATTGAGAGAGAAAAAATAAAAAAGATTAGTCTGGATAGTGGGTGAATAATAGAAAAAAATAATGATAAAAATGATATGATAAAATAAGAATATTTGAAATTTTTTATCTTATAAATTTTTTAAATATGATAACGTCATAATTTGTATAAGACGATCAAATTTAATAATGTGTCATAATTTATATAGGATTAAGAAAATACATGTTTTCTTCGTTCACATACTCAGATTAAAATTCCATGTAAGAAAAATAAAACTCTCCATCGTTTGGACCTAACACGTATTGGCTAGAATAATCCGCAGAATCATATTGATATAATCTCAGAAGTTATTGGTTTGGAAAAATGAGATTTAGCCTTCTCGACGTATTTATAAGTGATAGATGAGTATTTAGCCCATCATGTTTAAGAATAAGTATTTAGCCCCTATCTTAAAAAAAATTATTTTGTCCTTTAACACGAAATCACATTAAACCTACTAATTCGTAAGGGGATTAGCTTCGTATTCTTTGCAGAAAAAAAAATCGTATTATTTTGATACGGAATAACATTTAAAGAAGTTGATATGAAAATCATCTACGTATTTTTAAAATTAAGAGGGATAATCTGTCACTACGTAATACTCCCTCCGTCCCATTAAACTTATAACAGTCTGATATGCATTTTGACTAACTCCGTTTTATCATTAAACGACATAAAAATGAAATTTTTTTAGTCTAGGTTATAGTACAAAACAAACACAATCATTAATATTTCATGAAAATCTATTATATATATAATTATACAAAATATTTAGATGGCAAACCATCTAAATGCAAACGGTCTGACAATCGACATGACATGACAGAACATTTACGTAGTTTTAAAATTTTTAAAAGACAATTATGTAATTTTGTATAGTTTAAATAAAAAAATATCTTTTAATTAATTCTATATCTTTTATCACGAGTTGAACAATCGAGATTAGTTATAACAATTTATAAAGATTCTCTTCTAAAAAAATTAAAAAAAAGATCATGACAACTTATGTACAATTATCTATGAGATAAAAATAATCAATCGTTATAATAAAAATATAATATTTTTTATACAATTACTTTATGAAAAAAATTAACACCTATAATGTTTAATCTCGATCGTTCAAATCATAGTCACATATATAAATTAATTAGATAAAATTCTATATGATTAAATAAAATAAAATAACTTGATTATCCAATAAATTTTTTAAATGACAATAATATCCCACCATATCGTTTGGCATATGTCGATTAAAAGAGATTGAGTAATACGATACATATTAGATTAGATAGTTTGATGAAATTTAATATCGTCAAGATTTAACCTCGATCGTTCAATTCATAATGAAATGTCAGAAATTAATTGGATATGATTCTGTTAATTTAACTAAAACAAAATTACTTGATTATTCATTACATTTTAAAATAACAATAATGTTGTGTTATACTATTTGCCGTCGAAATGGTTTGTCACGGTTTATTGCGATTAAAAACTATTGAATAATACGATATATATTAGATTAGATTATATTGTATTAGATTTTATGACTATTTACTTAATATTAAACTATTAAAAAATTTAATTTTCAAAGATTTTTTATTTTAGTTTTTCTTTTTATAAAATATTTATTTAACATTAAAGTATTGAATATTGTTTTGTAAAAAAATTAATTTTTGATTCTTTTATAAATACTTATTTAACTTAAAATGGATGTCGTCCCGATAACGCTTTGGGTAATAGTATATATATTAGATATTAGATTTGATCATAAATATCAACTCATAATATAATATAAAATATAGTTTTCGTATAAAATAATCAATATAAGTAATAGTTGGTAAGTTTTTGTTTAATACTTATATCAAAACATCTTTTAGTTTTATGATAAGGATTTATTATTTTAATCTCATAAATAATTTATAGCATCTTTTTTATAGGGATCTTTACAAAATTTTAACATTTAATCTTAACCGTTTGTCTATTAATGAACGATCAAGAATTACTTAGATAAAAATTTCTTTAATTTAAATTATATTGAATTATCCGATTGTCATATAAAGATTTCAAAATGACATAAATATCATGTCATGACATGTCGTTTACGAAACCGTTTATCGTCTTAATATTTTGTGTTATTATATATTTTATTTTTTTTATTCAAATTGTAATATTTTTCTTTTGGGTTGTCCTATTGAAATTAAAATATTTTTATTTTTGATAATGTTTTTTACACAAAAATATTAAAATATCTGTATTATATTATATCAACTCACACATCGTCATTTTTTCCCCTCATTTTTTAATCTCACATATTCAAAAGGATAAAATTATCACTCCTTATTAATTCAATAGATATATAAATTATTATAATAGATCAAATAATTATAATTTGAATGGGACGAAGACAGTATATAATTATATATAATTGATTGGCTACCTTTCCAAGTTTATAGACAACCCTTGTCAACATTCTATATAGGTTCACATGCTATGAAAAATCCTAGAAAATCTTGTCAGATTCTGTAAACATTTATGCGCAACATAATTGATGGCCATTTATGCAATGTTTTATGCCAAAATAATGGAATAGCCGAAAATGTCACATGTATTTGCCAATTATGGGATAAAGACAATTTCATTAGCTATGATAATTAATAGGAGTGCTACAGAAATTAATACATATAGGAGACTTATTGCTATTTTCTTGTCTCACATATTGTTTTATCATTTATGAAATTCTTAATTTTTTTATAATTTTTTTATTTTTGAAATGTAATGTGTGTCTAGGAATTAAAAAATGTGTGATTAAAAATTAATATTAAAAAGAAAAAAACTAATTCTATATTTATTTATAAAAAATAAATATTATAAAATATATGAACGAATGAAGTAATTTATTGACTGTTTTGTGAGCAGATCCTTGAACGAAAAACCGAAAGCAGAAAAACATGAAACATTATCTTATATCATTAGAAATTTTTCTAGTTAGATAGGAGTAATTATTCTTTTGTTTCCTAGACGGAAGAAATATCTCGTAAGGTACGGTCCAGCTTAGCTTAGTGCAAAAAGTTATATAGAGAGTACTCTATCTTTAGAATTCACAAGTCCTCAACCTAGTTTACAATATTATTATTTACGTAATTTATATTATGTATATAAAAAAATAACATTGATAACTATATATGTTTATTTTAAATTATATAGAAAATTCAGAATATTTAAGAATTCTATGTCATGATCATATTAAACTATTTAAGTATTTGTTATTTTATAATATTTTTATAATAATGAAATAAATATGTAATAATATTGAAATAATATGTATAAGATAATAAAAAAATATTATAAATTAAATATAAATACAAATCATAAATATTATGTCATTAATAGAGGATCAACTAAAGTTGATACAAAACTTTGATATCAAAAAACTCAAATATAACTTTCTACATATAATAGATAATAGATGACATATTCTCGTTGGATTTGTCTACATATGTATTATGACATAAATGTGTAATCGTTTATCTCACAATCTAATTTAATTTAATATATATCATATTATCTAGTTGTTTTTAAGTGCAACAAACTGCGGCAAACAATTTGGATGACAAACTGTAGGACGAGTCATTATTGTTGTTTAAAAATTTAATGGATAATCAAATAATTTTATTTTATTTAAATTAATAAAATCTTATTAAATGAATTTATAATATTTGATTATGAATTAAACGGTCAAAATTAAATCTTGATGATATTAAATTTAGCCTAATTATGTGACCAAAAAGTTAAAAAATTCGAACAATCATATCTATAGTCCCATAATCATATCTCAAATGTAACCTTAAAAATTTGGATCAAATGGAAAATATAATCATATATACAAGTATTTCACAAAGAAATATAAAAAAATATTAAAACTTTATATTCCTATATGAAATATTCATTAAGAATTATAAATAATCTTATTTTTTTATTCTAAAATATTAATATACACGGACGAGTTTTTTATTTTATTTTATAAGTCAAGTTTTATACTAGATTTTTTCTATCACTAATCTAATAATCGAGATTGAAGATTATATAAATAATACATGTAGATCGTAATATTTAAATTAATTTATCGAAAAAACAAACAAATAAGCAAACTATCAAGTTCCGTATACAATTAGCTATATACTCGTATATGTAAGTTTTTTGATATAAACATTATTTTAATTTTATTATGTTTGAAAATCCCGTGTAGTGCATGAGTCAATATTTTAATATATATCATATTATCCAATTATTTTTATGTAAATCGCGACAAACAACAACGGTATGACAGAATATCATTTTCATTTAACATTTTTAGTGGATAATCAAATAATTTTATTTTATTTAAACTAACATAATCGATCCAATTAATTTATGGGCATTAATTATGAATTGAACGATCGAAATTAAATTTTGATCAAAAATTAATATCTCGAATTTAACTCATAGTATTTGGATCAAATAACAATATATAGTAATTATATATACACAAAATCTTTCACAAATAAATAATTATCTAATCTAATCCAATATATATCGTATTATTCAGTCGCTTTTAAGCGCGATAAACCACGACAACCCACAAAAGATATGACATGATATTATTGGCATTTAAAAATTTTAATAGATAATCAAATAATTTCATTTTATTTAAATTAATAGAATCTTACCCAATAAATTTATGATTTTTGAATATGAATTGAACGATCGAGATTAAATTTTGATCAAAAATTAATATTTTAAATTTAACAAAAAAATATTTGGATCAAATAAAAAATATATAATAATTATATATGCAAAATATTTCATAAAAAAATAATTATGAGAAATACAAACAGTTTTATATATGAAATGATCTTTTAATACAATAAAACAATAACTATAAAAAGTATCCTATTTAATATACATTAATCTATATTAATAAGCTCAAATTTAATTATTTATATTATCTTTATTTATTATGTGCATTGCATGATGAGTATTCTACTAATTAAAAATGTTAATATCCTTTCATTATAATATATGTTATTTAATTTATTACAACGATATTGATAGGATGATCAGACAATGTTAAATCCAAGAACAAAATTTATCACTATAATAATTTATGTTATCTCATAAAAATTATAACGTATTCAAAAAATAATTATCTAACATAAATTTTGATGAGATTCTTTATTATATCTAACTAGTCGTATAATATATTGTCCCCCAATCAACATTGTGTAAAAATAGATAACTGATACTCCTATTATATCAATTGTGTTACACAAAATTTACGTAAAATGGTGAAATATTAAATCCTTCGACAAAATCGATTAATTTTTACCTCGTTAAACTTTCACATCATACGGGGAGATTATTATAAGTGCGAATAACTGTTGATCACAGTGTTTAGACAAGAAGTGACAATTCATCACATAGTAACGTACCCGAAGTGACCATTCTTCTCCGCAAAACCAGACCGCCGCCGACTCCGCCGCCCACAAATCCAGCTAGCTGCCTGTCGAATCCACTCGCTTTTCAATTGCTCCGTATAATAAATCTCGCAAAATAAAAATCAAACATAAAAAACAAAAATCTCTCCCTTTCGTCATCGCCGAGGTCATCATGGCCGGAACCCTAGGCTGCGTGTCGTCGCCGGGGATGGGAGCGACGAGACCATGAATGCTCTACTATGGGCGATCGACAACGTCAGGCTCCGATCGCCGCCGGAGGGATCGTTGATCATTCTCCACGTTCAATCGCCGCCGTCCATCGCCGTCGGGATCAATCCGGGGTCAATACCATTCGGCGGGCCCAGTTGAGTCCGATTAGGGATTGAGTGATGTGTTTGATGATTGAATATGTGCAATTGATTGAGTTTTGATGTGATTGACTGATTTGTGGTTAGGTGTGGAGGTGCCGGCGTTTACGGCGGCGATCGAGGCGCATCAACGACGGATCACGGAGGCGGTGTTGAATCGCGCGTTGGAGATTTGTGCTGAGAAGAATGTGAGATCTTGTTTTGTTGATTGATTGGTGATGTGTGTTTTATGGTGTTATGGTTTGTGATTTCATCAAGTGATTTGTTGGACTTGGTTGTGTGGAGTTCATGATTGGAACTTAGTTTAGTTTGGAAATATGATGAAAGTGGACGTAAAAAGCGATGTTCACGATAGGAAATTGTCGTGGAAGTATGAATCCAGGAAGAATGGTTTTGGTCTGTAGCCAAGTACTCATTTTTCATTGGTATGAGACGCGGAGATCGCATTGGTCCCCAAGTGATGTTTGTTATTGTTTGTTTTAACCTTTAAGTTTCTGAGTTTTATTTCCAATGTTTTCGCTTTGATGTATGGCCGTTTCAGGATGTTTTTAGAACACTGTCTAGTTCTCTGGTTCTGAACTTTAAATGGTTAGCAGATCCTCGTCTTGTGCCAGAGATTACACAGTAGTATTCTGTCGCAGGATAGGGTTTTAGATGTTCTTCTCTATTGAGCTCAGTTTGATTTTCAGAAAAAAAATTGAAAGTTTTGAATCATATGGGCAGATTATCAGGAAACTGCTCTTCCCTACTCAATGGAGTCAATCTGATTTGTGAAGTAGAGTTTCATCTAGCAACTTGTTTCATTTGGGCTTAAATTCATGGCTTTGACTGTCTCACGAGACACCTTATTGGGAGTTAAATGTAGTGTTAGTGTGGATCACCTCAATGCCATGATTTGTGTTCTTGAGCAGTTTGAGTGAAATATCTTCTGGAATATGATTTTAGCTATACTGATTTGCATTATGCTATCTGTAAATTAGGATATTAATTTCAATTCCTCTCGTGTCACATAACTGACAAGAAGCACATTAGAAATATATCAGTTTCAATAGCCTTGATATAGTGATATCTTTGATTGGAAATGTCCCTTACAGGTAACTGCAAAGACCCATGTAGTCGTCGGAGATCCGAAGGAAAAGATTTGTGAAGTTGATAGCTTGCATGCTGATTTGCTCGTCATGGGGAATCGTGCTTTTGGACCGATCAAAAGGTACTGAAGTGGAGTCGGTGCTTGCTTCTAGTAGTGGAATAAACGGTAGTTCTAATTGTCCGATCCCTCCTTTACGAGGCCATTCGGTTTGAATGCCCCTGAACATGCTAAAGGAAGCTGTATCTCGATATTCTTTTCTGCTCCATGTCTATAGCGATTTTGTCACGGGTTCGAGACTTGTTGAAATAAGTTCTCACTTTCCGTGGCAAGTTTGTGTATACAATCCCTCGCGGGACCCCACATTACGTGGGAACTAATGGCTTACGGTCTTGTGCAGTGAGCAAAACCACGTGCTTGATGACCGCATTCCTGCTATTTACAACTCTAAACTACTAAATATATGCATCAACAGGTTGTTTCTCGGAAGCGTAAGCAAGTATTGCAGCAATCACGCTTCTTGTCCTGTTGTCATAGTGAAGGGTGAAGCTGGGCAAGCTGCTCATTGTACGTATACTCCCTTCTAGGATCTGCAATAATCTCTTCAATTGTTTTTGAGTTCAGTATATTTGGGACTTTATAAATTCATGATCCTCGCAGCATTGATCTTTCTTTCACTTCATAATATTTTTCATCTAATAATGTTTTTTCAACATCTACAGCTGATACTACAGAATGATAACTGCAGCTTCGCCAGCTTTGTTGCTGATCTTCTTTCTGTTGCTTTCAACATTTCCTTTCATCTGTGCAAGGGAGGAATGCTGCTTGTTTTTTTTGTCTGAAATTCATTTTGGATGAAAATTTTGAATAATCTGGCAGTAGATTGCCAAAAGTTTACTAAAACTTACACCTGCAATCCTCCATACGCGAGGGTGGATGAATCATCAAAATTGCCGAATTTCGGATTACAAAGAATAATTCTAGAATGGTGTTCTATACACGGGGGTGGATGAATTTCAATAGAGGCACCAACAGCTCCAATTCAGAGGCATTGGTCTCTAACATCACTTCCCAAAGATATAGTTCATCATGATGACATGTCGTGGTAGACTGTAACATCAAATAGAACTTAAAACTGTTCCTATCGACATCTTCCAATATGCTCGAGGAATAACGATGATTGCAACATTATCGTCGTCCTTTATCTTCTTTCTTTGACGGATGACTTTCTGAAGTTGAACACTGCCCTTCTGGACGTCGACCCTTAGCAGCATTCTTTGACGATTGGCTTTCTGGGTACGAAATTTGAGCTTCTGATCCTTGACCTTTGTCAGCATTCAATCCATCAAAGTGTTGAGTTTGTTGGCATTCAGGCTTCCTCCCTCTATCAGAATTTTGATGCGACAACAGATTATGAGACTTTGGAGATGACCCTTTCTTGCTGCTGCTGCTGCTTCTATCCTGATAAGATTGTGAACCGCTGCGTTCTGTGGCAAGGGTCTTGTCCTGTAGTAGTTGGCTTCCACTTGTATTCTGAGTCTCGGATCCTTGGTTCTTGTCTGCGCTTTGGACTGGTTGATGACTATCAGAACCTCTGGCCTTCTCGGTGTTTTGAGGAGATGGAACTGGTTTTCTGTTTTTCTCCGAGTTTTGGAGCTCACTTGCAATTTGGTTCCGACGCTCCTTCAGGAAGTTGAGTCGCGTTGTCAATTTGGAGAGAGCTGAAGTTGTAGAGCTGTTTCCCTGATTTTGCAAACATGTCAGCATTCATGCAATTTACCTATTAAGAATTCACGCGAACACCACTCGACAATTGCTGGAAGCAAAAGCCTGAAAGATACAAGAAGAATGTACCTCGCCCTTTGAATTCCAACTACAATTAGAAATGTGCACAACAAAATTCATGAGCACGGAGTATATGCATGAACCTACAGCTAGGGTTAAAAAGGTTGCTGCCTAACTGGAAAAATTCATCCCAAGGACCGCAATAAACAGCTATGCAATTCTTCAGAAAGGCTGAAACAACCGGTCTGCAGCAAAATGAGGCAATGATCGTGATTAAAACAAAATACCTTGCTCTTGATTGACCTTTCACTATAAAGGGTAGCAGTAACTTTCGTGTCGTTGTCCTTCTGTTTGTTGATCGTGGATGATTAATTCACTGTCCTTGTAGCAATGCATCTAATATTTCCCTTGTAGCAAGTATCAGGTCTTAAGTGTTCATTGGATTTTCATTTAATAATTACCTATTAAGTTTGTTCTTTGTCAATCTTCAAATGACCAAGAGAGAAAGAGTAAAGACAGTACTAAATAAATTTCCTTCTTATTCATTCTTCCACTTTTGTATATTATTTTTTTTGAAAGTTCTAGTTATGTATTTTCTTATTCATTAGATTCGGTGAATCTAATTTCAATACTTACAACTCAATAATAAATATACATATTAATAAGAAAAAATATGATAGAAAACAAATATGTCAATATTTAAAATATAATATTCCTTATAATAATTAAAATTAAAATGCTTTTAATGACATGATTTATTATCATAAAATCCTTAATTTTTTTTTTTGATAACGAGAATTACTAATAATTAAATATATCTCAACTCATAAATTCCATAATTCTCACCATTGTAACAATTTAAAATCTAGATTACACATGGAAAGAATATCTCATGTATGTATTACCTTTATACCTCAAGATACCAAAACAAAATCGCATCTGCTCTCATAAAAAATCACGTTACACGCCGCCGCCGACACCAATCCACCACGGCACTCCAAAACAATTACTCTTCCCAATCTCACAAACAACCAAAAAAAATAAAAATCCCCAAATCAAATCATCCTCGAAAACCCTAATTTCACTCCCAAATCTCAATCCCCTTCCCCAAAAATCCCCGAAATCAACCCAAAATTTTCCGATTCCTACTCCCAAGGCGCTCTGATTCAGCTGGAGGCGAGCTGAGACTACTCGATTGAGGGAGTTGTCGATCGAGGGGTTGATTTAGGGTTTAGGGTTATGGAATTGGAGATTGGGGCTGGGAAGGTGGAATCGGCAATGAGGGATGCGGATGAGATTCGTGTGAAGAGGAAAGCGTTGAAGGCTGTGCTCGAGAAGTGTCAGCGAGCTCTCGAGTTGTTAAACGAGACGGGTGAGTTGTGGGACGATGATGAGGAGGAGGAGGAAGACGATGAGAAGGGGTCGTCGTTGTCGTCTCGGGGCGATAAGGAGACCGATGAGGTAGTCGTTGTTTGGTGATTGAATTTGCTGGATTTCAGGTTGAATTGTGTTGTGTTTTTTATTATCCGCATTGTTGCATAATCGGGCCTGTCTGGTATCATTTCTGGTTCTGGTTTAAATGTTTGTGTCTGATTCTTGATTTTAAAACGGATGAAATGGAAGAGGAGAAAAGAAAACCAAAGTACAGTATTTAAGATTTCCTTGACAAAAACCATTTTATTTTGTAATTTGATTTCGATTTTCGTCTTTTTGTTATTGGTTTTGGTTTTCACATACAGCCCCTGAGATGATTGAATGTTCTGTTGATTTGCAGTTGTGCGATTTTCTCAAGTCGAGAGTTGAACGTCCTGGCTTTCTTGAAAAGATTGAAAGTGCTCAAGCGTCTATGTCAGTTCCACACCCCATTCCCGGTATGCGTGTGAAAGTTCTTTGTTTATGACTGAATTATCTTTTAAATTAGTTATGTTTCTCAAGATTCTGAATGTTGATGTGGGTGTTCTTGGCTGCAGAAGTGGGGAGTACATGGGACGTGGTTAGCAAGAATGATGTGTGGGAATCCTGTGAAAAAGATGAGGAGGACTATGTTCTGGTTCGGCCGGAAGATATTCTAGAAGGTGTCGCATGCTTCGTAGCCACGTATATATTGTCTGACGAACAGACGAAGGTATACACTTTTGTTTTCCCAGCAATGCTTTTTCTTGTGGTTGATGCTTGATGATTGTTGCTGATTGGAACATGATTGTCAGCTTTGCCCTGAATTCTTGTATCGTGAATGAATGTGTTCCTATCAGAACATACTACACATATTGTTATGGGAGGTCAGACTGATTAATACCACTTACGTGGTTATGTTTCTTTTTGCAGGACTTGAATCCTAATCAGCTGCAGGATGGTAAGATCTTGGAGCGTTCTCTTATACTATATATTTCTTGTTGACTCTGCTTGTGAAGAATGCGGAGTTTTACATTTTATATGCTAATTGTATTCAGGCATTACATGTATCCATAGAAAAATCCAAGATATATGAAACAAATTTAATTGTGTACTCCTGTTGTAATTTGTTTTAGACAATATCTTATATGACATGTAACAATTATGTAAGACATAGTCTCAACATGTTGTAAAACTCACTATCGTATGAGTTCATGATGAGTTTATTAGTACCAAAATAGATAAATTTCGAGGGTAATGTATATATTTTCACCCTTCCAAAATTAATGGTTGATTTGAGATTGTTTTTTATTTTTATTAGTCTTTTTCATTCGTTTTTTAGAGTTTCAGACTGGGCTAAGCAAAATATCTCGTCTCGAATAATGGTTTTTCTTCTTCTCAGTGGTTTTTGCTCTCAATGCTGGGTATAAAGCTTCTGACCTCCTTTAATTTTTGAAGCTCTTCGCAAGATATTCTCTTTAAAGAAGAAGAAGAAGAAAGGAAAACTACGAAAAGCATGGGAAGGTAGTCAAGTCATTTACAATGTAGCATCGTGGAGTGCAACTGCTATTGGGTAATTTTTTCGAATCAATTTCAGCTGAATGCATGCTTACTTTTTTACACTACGCCGTTCTGAGCTAACTATATCTGTTGTCCTCTGCAGGATCTACCAAAACCCTGCTATAATAGGTGCGGCCTCAACGGCCTTCTGGACATCATGCCGTGTTATATCAAAGCTTTTCTGAACCCTCCCAATCTTGTGGGAGTTGGGCTTTTATTGTTGGAGAAACTGTTCTGATTATATGATGTAAAATAGCACATATTCACAAACGTGTGATATCTCTAACTCCTATTCTTTTGTTCAACCGATTGTGTTCTTCAAAAAAACAGAGTGGGATCATGTAAATATATAAATGTGCGTGGTTAGTATCAGTAATCTACCGTCCATGTCTCTGTAATGTTGCCGCACTTGAATTGTTTTATTAGTTTTATGAATGGCGAGAACCATGCATGGAAAGTAGCAGAAATGGTTTTTGATATTAACGAACAATCTCTTGATTCAGCTTGCCTGTTAATTGTGTTGCCTCATTCTTTAATCTTGTTGATGGCTTTAATTCTAATCTTGAGCAGTCCATCCAATTTTCGAGCATCTTCAAGCCTCCATTACAGGTACCATGATGCAAGTCTCATAATGCCATCCAACTGAGCCGACAAGTTTCTGCGGACTTGAATTTTATTCTTACGAATGATGAACTGCGCAACTTTACATCCAATACATTTCATAACCCACCTGTAAATTTTACCAACTTTAAGGTTAGATCAGCTTGCTGCGTTAGAAGTTACTGCTACTACGACAGAGATTCTACTAACTGTAAATTTTGGCTATAATAGAACAACTGTTCACTTCATGATCTCCTATACAAGAACAAACAAAAGGCTGACTACTCTTCACTTCATGGACTCATCATATAACTTCACGATAACATATAATCCAGCTGATTCAAGGATCCAACCAGCTGATCTCCAATACCATACTGTGGGCGGAAGCATTGGAGACCGGTACAGTCGAGTTGTTTTCCAGCTGATGTATGATCACTAGACAGAATAGTTTCTGCTCTTCTATGACAGAAGTATGCTAGCTTTAAACTCTTGTGCTGGAACCAGCCGCAGTAGGTTCTCTGAAGTATCCACTTCGAATTGATAACAGAAGGGATAGATCGAAGTTATATCGCCCCGGGTCGATCTGAAACTTCATCCAAAGAACAATATGAATCTTCGTGCTCAATAGTAGAAAGCACTGTCGTTCTGGATATGGGATTCCTTGCACAGCATAGATCGCACTTCCATGATGGAACGCGGAGGCTCAATGTCTTTTTCTTGCAAGCTGTTTCCGAGAAGTTGCTGTAGTTGTGATGCAAAAGTTTCATCGAGAATCTGCCATGTAAGGTTTTTAAAGATTCAGCAAAATAGTTAAAAGAACAAAAGCAATGAACAGAAACCACACTGAGAACTAGACATTGTAATGGCGACATGACAAAGAACATGAATGAATAAGAGCAGATACTTACAGAAACCGCCAAGCGACAACCTTTATACCATGACCTATTTTCCTTACGATTCTCCAAGAATGACAGCACATCCTGTCAATGACACCACTCAGAAACAGGAAATACATATAGGGATCTGTAATCCATGAATTAAGATCGAAGATGAGATCAACTCGCCTGACCCATCCTGTCCCAGAAAGCTCGGCAAGTAGCAATGAAGACATGAGTTTCATAAACTGAGTGAAGATGATCCATTGTACTTATCAGCAACTCTTTCAAGGACTGCATTCTGGCTCCAACATTTTGTTCTGTGGCATTCTCTTTCTTACCCTGAAGGATCTTCTTTAGTGTTGTGGCATTTTGCATCCTTGTCTGCAACCAAGTTTGCTCAAATGTTACTTGATACATCTCAAACAAGTTCTGCCTTCAAAATTCACATTTTAAGAGAATAGAGGGAAAAGATGGTCGACATTTCAGGGAATCAGCAGCAACAACTTTACAACCCAAAACATGTACTAAAGTCTGGAAGCTAGTTGTTAGATACCCTCTTCTAGTTCACACTCATTATTTCGGATCAATAAATTATCATTTACTGGAGAGTCACGGACCACAAATTGAATGGTACAAAAATATTTTTCCGGTACAACTAGCTTTGATCTACCACCAAGGGAGCTTCGCATGATAAGTACCACAAATTCACTTCATCCCAAGAAGAAGAAGATCCAAATTACTTTGACCATTTTCCTTGAAAAAGGTAACCGCAAGTGCTTGTTCTAACTCTATATACCATGTGAAAGTTTACCAACAATTTTACAGGAGGTATAATTTGAATCATACTTACGTTCTCAACCAACTTCTCCGCAACTGCTTGAACATAATTTCTGAACTTGGTCCTCAACATAACAGTAACCTCGCTAAGGCGGTCACCAACAGCCTGGTTGGTGCCGTTATCAGATATGCAAGATCCCCATGACTTCAACTGAGCGTCCAACTTTGGCCGTAGAATGTCAAGCATCCTCTTCAAGGAATTCAGAAGGATCCCAAGCTGCCAAAGGAAAATAAAATGGAAGGAAAAAATGAAAAGAAAAGAAAAATCATATACGATAGATTCAATATCATCAACTCAGTTCAAAAGAGACATGCAATGTTAATGTCACCTCTTCAGGAACTACATAAGTAGGCGTGGGTCGTTTAGTCAGCTTCTGGACAAATTTCTGACCAAACTTCATTGGCATTATATTCTCCTTCAAAGGAGAAAGTACATCTGCGTACTGCTTGTCCAGAGCCTCAACCACTGCCTTTTCAACATCTGCAACAGCCTAGAAGAGAAACATCATTGTAGTCAGGTGGCGAGAAATTCTAAGCAATGGAAACCAGAACGAATAAAAAAGTGGTTACAGAAGGTTGGACACGGTTGGAAAAGGAATAGTTTCACTAAGAAAAAAAAAAAAAACAACCGTGACATACATTTTCCAGAACAAAAGTATACACTGGCCACCGACAAATAATCACTTCAAAGTCACTCAGAGCTTCTCTGAGCCGCCCATACATATCGTCTACAAAAGGGGTTGTAGCATGTTGTGTGCGCACACCTGACCATTTGACCTGCATGTAAAAATTTATCCATTTCAAACCAAGTCATGCATGTCAGATAGTCAATAGTTGTTTGAAACTGCCTCCTGGACTAGAAGAAAGTCATTTATTGCATCATACCTTGTCTGATTTGCAAGACTCAAGCAGGGCGGAGCGTCTGTCTTCAATCCATACAACAATGTACAAGTGGAATAACTCTTTCGCGTCAACTCCGCCTTTGATATTGCTAAAATATAATAGCGAATACACACATAAGTCATGTCAGAATATCTGTCTTCAACTACTTTCATATCATAAAAATCCCCAATTTTTATCTTTTCTCGCCTACCCCTATAAGTACATGCAGCAGACTGATATGATTTAGATATCAATTCTCTCTTCAAATACTTAAATTCTCGTGCTCACAGATCATATTCACATTATCTTGATACTGAAGCCTGGCATTTACAATCCATTTTATGCCGAGAATGATGGAATATCACCTGATGTTCCATCCAGCGAGATCCTTTTGGAGATCTGCTGTGGCTATCACAAGTTCGGTCACAGTGGGTGAAGGACCAGCTGGAGGATATGCAATCAGGAATTCACGAATACGGTTGCAGAAGTCTATGCTGTAGATTGCGGCAGAAAGGTTTGGCAGGTCAATGAAGCTGCAAAAAATTGGATAGAGTATGGTCAGTGCTCAAATTTGCTAACTTAATTTTATACAACTCTTTCAAAATTACAATGATCTTAAGCATGCAAACTCCTTAAACCGCTCAGCATTACTGCGACAGAGATGAGATTATGATAGTATAAGTACCTGGGAAGTAAGTGCTGATTGTGAATCTGAACATCAGTGAAGACCTCATTTCTTATATTAAAGCATAACATTTTCATCTTCTGATATGCGGTAGACAAGGCAACATTATCCAATAAAATGCCTTCATTATTGACAGCGACGAACTCGTCAGACTCTGCCAAATGTCTCTTCGACCTCTTCTTTGCAGCAGCCTTAGAAAGCAATGCTATTATAAGAAAGCACCCAACCCAGTCTAAAAATAAATTTGCAGTATGATTTTTGTTTTTCCAACTAACCTGAAAATATTTGCATAGCTTATTCTGTGCTTCAGGAGTCAATATGTCATGTCGAAGAGTGTAAAGCTTGATAGCAGGTTCCAAAGCGGGAGCTGCAACCCCAGTAGCTGGCTCGAAAACTTCCATGATTCCGGAAGTGAATGACTCATCCAGCGACTTGTAATTTTCAAATGTCAAAGCAAGAACCTGCCCAATTTCATCTTGAACTTCTCCCAAGATTCGATTCTGGTTAAGAAACCCACCAACAATGTATGAAACATTAAGCCAACTGAAGCAGCACTATATTCATTCATTTAATCATTCATACATTCAAAAAAAGAGAGCAAAAAAATGCCGAAAAGAAGCCATATGCAATCGCAGAAGTGACCATGGGAATTCCCAAACCAGAAAGCATCTCACAATCGCCGTCAACTTCATGACAGTAACAGCAAATAAGAGCAATCAACTTCACAATTCAGACCAATATTGTACCTCTTGATGGCTCAATGAACTCTTCAGATTTCCCTTCATCACCACAGGGTACAGCAGATCATAGACGAGATTCAGACAATCTGCAGTCGGTGTGGCCACATGCATGACATAAGAAAGGTACCTGTCATGTTTGGGGGCGAAAAAAAACAAAGAAGAAAGTGATCAAATCAAGAGTCTCCACACGTCAGGCAAAGTTAAGAAAGCAAAGTAGACAGAATGAAGAATAAATCAAGAAACCTGAGTTTGGCGTATGCATCTGAAACACCGTAATAGGACGCAAATTCATCCAACAACCATTTCCACTCTCCATGGAGAAACAAACGTCTTTCCTGAAATTGCTGAACTTTCATCGTGATTTCCAACAACAGGTCATAAGCTACAGTCTCTGCCACAGAACCACACTACAACCACCAACAAAAGTAAAAGCGCTATCAATCATCTCGTAGCAACTCTTTACACCTACGTGAAGGCAACATTAATATCGAAACTCAAGTAATGGAAACTTCTTAACCAACTTGCTAAGATACTTACTCTAGGATTACTATTCTCATCCGTACTGCTTGAGAAAATTATATAAAGTTGAATTTTGCCAACAAGCTCATGCTCTGGCTCATGATATATAGACCACCAGCGCAGCTTGTCACTCTGCAGGAGCACGTCAATGGTAAGTTTCCCACCTAAAAATATCAATGACAATATTTAGGGTGTCTGAAGTAATACAGGATCATCAGCCACATCTGCAACTTGGGCGACAACACGGCCGCAAGTCCTTCCCTTGGAATCTTGAACTTCAGCAATCAAATCATCTCCTAGGCCATCCGGGAAGCTGCAAGGTTTGTCAATGACATTATAAGAAATAAACTCGCTAACTAGATAAAGGAACTAAGAAGCACACTTACAATACGTGTGTCTCCCCTGAACCAGGTTGCATTCGAACAGCATCCTCCTCAGGCGAACTCTTTAGTCTCAAGAGACAGGAGTATAACTCTAGCAGTTCATCAGAATGTACGATAAAACAAAAAGAGTGTCAGCAAGAGAACATCTGACTAATGACTGAAAAAGATAGGCACAAGGACAAACAGTGAGGTGGAAGTGTAAGCCATTGCATCATCACGACAAAAGGAAAGCAGATCATTCTCTGAATGGGTTGTGGGTACCTTGCACAGGTTCATATGACGATGAATTCTGCCTCAGTGTAGTCACACCAACTTTCAGAAGACCAGAAACCTGTTTTATATAACAAGTCCCAGCTTTCACATATGCCAAGCTCTTGTGTGAGAATGAGCCATTTGCAGGCTTATGTACTGCAAATGGGACTCTTCGTAGCGCCATCCACCCAGAAGAAAACTTGGACTGTACAATCTTTAAGTGATTCCGAGCAGATTCTAGCTTTACTTTAGGAGCCTTTAACGAATTGAAACTGCAACCAGTTGGCAAATCCACTCCCATCTTCACCTTACGTACTGCACCAACAATTGTTAGGAAATTGAAATTCACACATAGCAGTGGGAAAAATATATGAAAAACAGGAGGAATGAATATATTCATCACTACCTTCAGCCTTCATTTTGCCAATCATCTTCTTAGGTTTTGGAATAACACCATCCACTGTAATTTCTGAAGCTTGCTTCGATAAGATCTCCTCTTCTGATTGCAGGAGTACACGTTGCAAGCTGCAATTGCATGATAACAAAGTACTACCACATTAAAGAACAATGAATATGTAACGTTCGGAAAAATATCATGTAATTCTACTGGGGAAAGCAGTTCTAGAGAATGGCATGCATCCTTCATTTTGATGCCCCTTTTAGTATTAGCCCAGGCTCAAGGGAAAGAAAAGCCAGGAACAGATGGTACATCATCAAATAATTGCACCTCCACGAATATCACGATAAAATGAGAGATGATCTAGATTCTAGAGGAAACATATGATCTCCAAAAAAAAAAAATGGAGAGAGAGAGAGAACGAGAAAAAAAAACTGACCCGAATGAACTTCTCAACAAAGCACACTCATTTTCCAAGAAGACAGGTGCTTCCTGCAAGCCCCTGGCCCAAGCATTGAGGCAGAGTCTAACACAAGCCTCGTAGGCAATGACAGAATGCCACGTCCCAAGGGTGCTGGATTTCATTCACACCATGTAGATAGAAATACAAAAAATCATGCCAAGGATTTGGATTAAGCAACGTCTATTACACATATCATTAAGATAGATAATCGTAGAAGGTACCTCGCATGGAAGGTAGGCAAACGAGGTGGTAGAGAACCAGAAGGTCCAGCAGACTCAGCATTGGAAGGGTTTCTGTGAAATGATTTATTATTTTAGTACTTTCATTTCAAGCTTGTCTTAACTCTTACCAGCACGGTTTTACACATTTAGGATGCCCTACACTGAAAACTAAAATCCTCCCATATGCATACATAATATATGCAGGAAGATAGATACCAAACTAAATGATTAGTAACTTTGATGCACACACAAAAATAAAGTTAGACAAACCTTTCATTACCCCAAAAAATTAGACAAACCTTGCAAATGAATCCAGCATTCTCTTGTCAACATCAGGCCCGTGATTAATTCTTGTTGATGCAATTTTCTCAGGTCTTACTTCCTTCAACAAGGGGCTCTGAGCATCAGACATATTTCTGGGCGCTTCAGATTCTACTTCAAGCTCTGCACTTTCACTATTCTCCTGGCCAGAAACTGAAAAGGGAGGTGCAGTAGGAACACCTTCTTCATCAAAGTACTTCCTGTTCTGCAATCGTCTGGGTTTCCTCTGCCGCACAAAAGAGCCAAAATCAAGCAAGCAATTTAACATGCAAAACTCCATTTATGGAATCCAAAATAATACTAACAAAAATGACGGATAGAAAAAAAAACGATGCTAACACGGTGAGGAGGAAAGAAAACATAATCTTAAACTTGATTAACCAGAAAGTTACACAAACCTTGTTAGCAGCAGTTCCTACAATTGTCCTCGAAGTCGCGCTCGAGGTATATCCTCCTGACCCATAAGCTCTTGAACAAGAATCAACACCACCACTACCAACTTGTGCAAATGAAGATTCCGAGCTTGCAGCAGAATCTGAAGACTCACCATCCACTTCCATATAACCATTGTGCCGAACCGAATATCTAGTCTCTCCCTTCACCAACCTCTGAACCTCATTGCTGCCACTCTTCCTGCTACCTTCCACCAACGAACCCCCATTTGAGTAAGAACGACCACTCCCATAACTTCCCTGTCTGTGGAATTTCATCGGATTGGTGAACTTATAATTAGCAGCAATGCTAGGGGAGCGATCATCACCCGGGGAAGAACCAAAGGAGTACCTTCCACGTGAAACATCCTCCTCCGATTCGGAAATCATCTCAGCCTCAGAACCAGATACACTATCTTGCCTATGAATAACACTAGACAAGGGAATCGAACCGGGCGGCAAATGCCCACTTTGAAATTTACCAGGAGGAGGCATTCCAAACCCTCTGCCATTACTCCTGATACCCGTTACAGGATCAATTCGCTTCCTTCGATCCGAAATTGACTGTGGAACTTCACCATCAACAGAACCCTGGCATTCATGTTCATTTCCAATATTAGCAAGCAATAACCAAAACCCACATAAACTCACAACCAAAACATCAATCAAAACCTCATAAAAACAAAAACCATTGAAAATCCAGAAAGGAAATGACTTCAAAATGTGAAATTGAAACTCCAACTTGACATGAACAGAACCCTAAAGTTCTCTTTTTACTTCCACAATCAGCAAGACCAAAACAAGCCCACATAAATTCACAACAAAAACCTAGTAGAACACAAACCCATTACATCCGAAAACAAAAAAAGACTAAAAATGTGAAATAGACTCTGAACTTCACCATAAACGAAACCCTAATATTCAGATTCTGTTTCCAATCACCAAACCAAAACCAATCCACTAAAATTCACAACCAAAGCATCACTCAAAACCTAGTAAACCACAAACCCAACACAAAAATGAGGGCTTATATGAAGCAAACCTGTTTAACCCATTTGAGGGCTGTGTTGTCTAATCCCTCAGTGAACATTTTCTGATCCAAAATTCAGCAACCCTGATCAAGAAATTCGCAAAATCGGATCATGAAACAGTTAACTCATGTGATGAAAAAGCTTGGAACTTGAGAATGAAGCAATGGGTTGGCACATGGTATTGAACTCAAAACAAGTGAAATTTGTCTGATTTCGGAAAATGGGAATTTCGGGGTGATCGAATGATGTTTTTGTGTGTGATGAGGTTTTGGGTTTTCGGTTTGCTTGACGCAATTGGGTCTAGGAATCTCCGAGTCTTCGAGATGGACAGAACTGTGTGTGTCGATGTATTTTCAAAAGTTATTTTTGGTGTATGGATAAAACTAACACGCAAGTTAGCAAAAATACGGTAAAAGTATAATATAAAAATTATTCTTATAAAATTTATGATAATTATAAATAGATCGAATAAAAAAATAAAATATTAAAAACGGGTATGACAATCGAATAGGATGTAACAATATGATATGCTATGTTTTCTTATAAAAAATACAAGATAAAAAATATGAGATTATATGAAATATTTAATATTATAGCATTAAAATTTATTTATAATGCAAAAAATAAATAAAAGCAAAGAATAATATTCATCATAACTTTTGCAAAAAGATAAAAAATTTAAAGAAATTATCCACCTAAAAACAAAGACTAACATGACACTAAAAATCAAAATAATCATCAATTAAAAAAGATTGTTCAATTAAGTATTCAACGTCTTGATCATTTGGCATTCATCTTGAACTAACTGGATATCATTATCACATACACAACTCATCTGAGACATCAAGGTTGATCAGCTCCAAGTCTTTCGTCACCTTGGAATTGTACTTATCCATCATGATTGTATTCACCCTTACATATACAGATACTACCAGTATATTGAGCATCCCGTGAGATAATCTATTTGCATTCTTAAATGTTTGGTTGATTTCTTTTTAATTTATGTGTTTTAAATTTTTTTATTTAATCACTCAATATAATTGATTTTTTTTTATTGAGTCAAATCTTGACCCATTGGTCAAAAATTTATGACCCAAATTAAATAAAATCATTTAACTGAATCGGAGTTATCATACGTATATGTTTAAAACGTGTAACAAACATAATATCGAAAAAATCACATATTTTTATGTAACTTTCAAAAACAGATGTCAAAATGTGTTTTTTACACATATATAATACGTATATTATAGTCGTTTTTGTTAACTATGATCATAGTATAGGACTTATAGGTTCGCAGTACAGAATTACTACAATGTTGCTACACATCGATATCTTTTTGATGATGTCCGATGTTTCTCGTGGGTTAACACCACATTTAAGGCAAATGTCATGCTCTCACTTGAATAGTTTTTGTACTATTGTTGTTAAGAATCATTATTAGATCAACATTGAATAATTTTTTGTTTTTATTTTAAATAACTCTTTTTTGGTTTAGGAGGTTCACATTTATCATATTTCTAGTATAGAGTAATACCGTGAAAATCAATACCAACAATAGAAATACAAAATCAATAAGAAAAACTGAAATTATTTTAACAAATAAAATAATTTTAATAATGTGGATTCTGAATACTATACTCAAATAAAACAACAAACAAAATTAAAAATTATTTTTTTGATTTTCTATTTCCGTTCATTTGTTTCAAAAATATATTCACAAATATATATTTTTGTTTCATCCGTCAGTAAAACGAAAACACAAAATCAAACATATATTCCCTCCATCCCATAAACTTTACAACGTTTTGATTTTGTAAGCGTGTCGATGCAAAGTTTGACACGCGTGTAACGACGATCAAACGTAGTTTTTTAATAAATTTATCGTGAAGTATCAGTGTTTGTGTAAGTTATGTACTTCAACCTAATAAATGTTGTGGGACGATCAGACGTGATTTGATATCTAAACAAGATTTAT
>LIEC01011495.1:169358-223313 GCA_001925005.1 Drosera capensis | reverse complement strand
TTGGACAGCAGTTGTTATTTTCCCCAAAATAATACTATAAATGTTATATCAATATTTTACTTTTTCTTTTATGTATTTTTTATCATTTATTATCCCATGTACGATCTATTGGTATTTTTTGATAGTGTCAATTAACACCATAAAAAAATATTTTGTCCGTCAGATATAAAATATAGTATTATTAATAATGTAAGAAAAATTATGTTATTTGAATTAGATTAAATTACATAATTTAAATTATTATTAGTATTTTATTATAAATTTTTAAAAAATAATATTTGATCTTCTCACTATACGAATCAAAATTTGTATCAACACATGTATTTTTTAAACTATTACAAATAATTTGGGACGAAAAAAATACATTTATTAATATTGTTTATGAGCCGTTGTTGTTAACCCCATGAGCCATAGATATAATCATAAAAAAAATATCTATATCACATCACCACCTCCACTCCCACCACCACACTCCTCTCCCACCTCCACAACCGTCTCCAATACCAATATTTGACGGACGTGTTACTTTTCTCTCTTTTCTCGATCTTGGCATAGTTTCATCATATGATTTCAATTTTTTTTTGAAAAATTAAAATAACTAAATCCTAATTTATCAATTTCATCTTGTTTAGATTGGATATTTTTTTGTTGAAATAGAGCGATGTTTGGGATTCTATTGTGGATTGTATTTAACTATCGATTTTGATTGAATTGAGTATTTGATTTCGTTTTATTTGATCAGACGCGATGATGATGAACGGCAGAGGACTCGTGGTGGTGGAGGAAAGAGTTGAAGAGGAATAAGGGAGTCGGTGATGGAGAAGATATATGTTATGAGAATTATTGTCCCGTTTATATTGAATGAGAATTTTTTTAATTTTTTTTTTGTAGTTTTTGGAAAATTTTCTTTTATTTTTTATCAAAACAATTATTTTTATATGCTATAAGATATAATTGTAAAAGTCAAAGTTAGATTTTATATAAAGTTATAAACCGACATCACTACAAGTATCAATTATATTTGTTCCATCTTTTTTCATGGGCTCGATCTCGTCATCATAATAATGTTGATCAATATTTTGACAAAATATAAAAAAAGAAAAAATAAAAAATGATGAAGTGATCATATTTTCTATTTCCAAAATTTGATCCCAAAACACACATTTTTTTTTTTTTAAAGGAAAACAGAGTTGTTTATAACTTAGCCATATATGAAAACAACTGTTTTCATTTTTTCCTGGATAATGAAACCTGACTATTTTTGTAAAGAGAACCTTAACTAGGCATTTATTACTTTAACGAAGCTTAACTAGACAATTTAAACGCCAACAGAATCTTTTCAAAAAAAGAAAAGAAAAACCCAACAAAATCAGCATTGAAGTTGCCATTTTTTTTTATGGGATTAGCCGAATACAATAGTTGTCTAAAAACCCTAAACAGAATTAGAGAAACAAATATCAAGAAAAATCTCTCCTCTCTTCTTCACTGTGTTCGTTCCCAACCATGATACGCTTTCGATTCCAGTGACAAGTATTGTTGTATGATAAGTTGTCGTGTTTATATGATCATGATGTTTCGTCGCTTTCTCTGCCATGATGCGTTGTTTTTGTTATTAGTCTGACGCAACGTTGCTGTTTATGTTGTAGGAGTTGGAGTGAAAGGTTGTGGAGTGGCGATCGACGACTATGGCGAGCAGTGTGAGCGTGGAGAATCTGATAGAGGGGTTGGAGGGAGTGTCACTGGGGCACGAAAGCAAGTCCAGAGAAGCAGTGGCTGAATGTAGGCCATCAACTTCAACACCGGATAGCGATGATAGTGAAGACGATAGTGGTATGATCTCTCTATTTTTCTTATTATTATCGATGTTTTTTTCCCCTAATGGTGCATCAGAATCATGCAATCTCGACAAATGAGTTCCATGGGATGAGTCCCTCTGTATGATGATTGAACTTGAGATCAAAATTGTTGGGTATTGATTTTAAAGTCAATAGGAGACAATAACACATGTAATGCTGGGATCACTTGAGCTTGGAAGCTTGTGAAGAAGTGTAAAGATTCCATGCTACAGCCTTCTTTGTTGAATTTGCATTGCGTGGCCTACTACTATATTTCTATAACGTTATGGAAAGGTGCTAGTCATCCTTTTCTCATTGGTGTTTGAAGCCTATAAATAGGCTCAACGCATAAAGCAAAAGGCAGAAGAGGCATCGGGAGTCGAAGAGAGCCTAAAGTCTCGTCACAAAAGCCTCGGATTGTTTAGGAAATTTAGGATAAAACACGACTTTGTGTTTGGATATCTTCTCATTAAAAATTATCCGGTTACAATAATATTTAGGAGTGTCCTAAATATTATAGTATTATTTTTGGGTAGCGGTGAGTTACGAGTGTCACAACATTAATGAATTGAGGGATAAATTCTTTTATAACAAAATTTCACATGGATAGTAGAAATACTTGTCGACTGCCCGTGGAGTAACCCTAGAAGTGAGGTGAACCACGTAAATATTTTCTACAATTTGTCATGTTATTTTTCTAACGTTACTTATACCAAGCCCTGGGGATCGGGTCCGTCTATTCCCAACAAAAACATACATATGACTCATGCTTCTATTCAAAGAGGGAAGAACACTGAATTCCTTGAAGCAATGAAAGGAAGAGTTAAATCTGTACAATTGATTTCTGTTACTTATTTCTATGAACGTCAGCTGTAGCTCCCTGGATGACCACGTGTATGTATATTTGACGTGATAAGGTTCCTGCGTGGCTTTGCGTTCTTCTAGGAAGATATTCTTATCCATGTTCCCGGAAAAAACTCAGGAATGGATGAATATGTCATGCAGATGTGCATGGAAGCTTTGGACAGTAGTCCACTTGATTGCTATTTTAGAAAAGTAGGTGTTAGTGTTGAGAGTTGCTAGCCACAAAAAGGGTCATGAGGCTCGGCACGAGACATTGAAAGATGTAATAGTAGGTGGTTTATCTCATTTGTTCTGGATCAGTTATTTGTAGTAAGTGTCCCAAGGAGCGGAGAGCTGCATGTATTCTTTGTTCATGTACAGATTCTGTTTGCTACGTACCTAGTCTGAGCAGCACCCTCACCCTGTTGAAATTTCTTCAGTCGTGATGTGAAGGCTTCGTATCTGAACCTTTCAGGAGCAAGCTATATATTCTACTCCTTGTTTGTGCTGAACAATAATGCTGCTTAACGGATGGCTTATACACTTCTCAATGCCATAAATGGCATGAAAACTGAAAAGTGTCCAAGTGTTCATTCAGGCTCTTCTTGTATCACGCTATTGCTTTCTCTGTTGTTGCTAGCTCATCTCGGTTTTTGATCTTATATCATGTTGTTCTAAGATCAGAACCCTCAGAGCTATATGGGAAGTACACATGGAAGATAGAGAAGTTTTCACAGATCAATAAACGATGTCTTCAAAGCCAAGTATTCGAAATTGGTGGCTGCAAGTGGTAAGAGTCTCTCACGAAATATGAGTTTGAATTTTCAATTTTCTCTCGTCTCAGTGGGTCACTCAGATCTCAGTAATTTCTAATGTGGTTTTCTCTCTCTATGTTTTCTGTTTCCTCTATTTAGCACGAGCACATGTGTTGGATTTCTTGATCTTGTTCAAATCTTGGGTTGCTTGAATCTGTTCGTCCAGGTTTGCTGACACTCTGCTCTATGTCTGATGTCATTGCCAATCACTACAGGTGCATTACAATGTATCCTGAGGGCTGCGATGCTCCCAATTATCTCTCGTTGTTTCTTTGCGTTGCGAATCACGAGGAACTTCTTCCAGGTATTGTATCCATTTGGTTGCTTTTCTTCCCTCGCCTCATCTGCAGGGATTCTTATTGTTTTCTCATATTTGTGGAGTAGGATGGAATCATTTGGCCCAGTTCACTGTCAGAATCATCAACAGAGATCCCACAAAGAATAAATATTCAGGTATATCAAGCGACTCATTGTCTATCTTACATTTGGTTCTCTATATTAATCTGCTACATTTTCTCTATCTTTCTTGGTCATTTTGTGTCCTGTATTTTGTTTGGTAGATACATTGCACCGATTTCAAAACAAGGAGCATGACTGGGGGTGGAAAAAATTTACAGAGCTGTCAAAATTGTCCGACGGATTTGTTGATGACGACAATCTTAGAATAAGAGCTCAAGTTCAGGTAATCAGGTTAGTTATCCAGGCTTCCCAGAGAAAGGTAAATGGAGAAAGAACTTAATATTGTCGCTTCTCATATACTGGCATCTTATTATGTTTCAATTCAATTGTCATCGCATTGTAATTGGAATATATGAAGTATGAACTGAACGTTAGGCCTTCTTTTTTGGATGTCCAAATTGACTTGATACTCAGACTTGGAAAGCGAGTGGTTTAGTTTACCTAACGTGCAGCTGCAATAGAGTCATTGTATAATTTGTTTCTTAATGGTTGTATCATACTGGATTCGCTGCTATGGTTGTCCATCCGCAAGCACTAATTTCAGGTTCTTTGACCTGAAGGTTTATGTTCTATATCATCATAGCTCTATCTGCCGAGGTGGAAGTCATTAGCCATTGTCTTGAGTACTAATGCGAATATAGGATTGTATTAGATTCTTGCAATTTTTCGAACTTTGGGTTGTAGTTCATTTTCCAATACTTGGTGATATTAATTTCTTTTCTTCATGTCTTCTGTTCCACCATTTATTGCTATCTTGCTGAGTTATCTGCCTGAAGTCACTGTTACTGATATATGATTAGGTGCATTATTATGTCACTAGGCGATGGGGATGCTTGATTTCTTTGAGATTTTACACTCATTGAGACCAAGATCTTTACATATTTTTATGATATAGGGCGAGTGCTGATCGGCCATTCCGTTGTCTTGAACGCCAGTATAAGAGAGAACTCTTAGAGGTATATATGACCGACGTTGAGCAGATCTGCAAAAGATTTTCTCAGGGGAAGAGAAGGGAGCTTGGAAAGCTGTTAGACGACAAACCTATGTGGTCCAGGTAAGGTGATCGTAATATGAAACAATTACTGGTGGTGCTGTTGTTATACCATGTTTTGCCAGGTGCCTCGTATTAATACCTACTAGAGTTCTTACGAGGTCATCTTGATTCTAGATATAGCAGTCACTATTGCTTTCATGTTCTGGACAATGTTGACTTACTCTTTGCCTCACTGTTTTTTTCGGCTAACTGCCTTCCACTATTTGATGTAATACTTCTCAACTATTACTTCTTTTCTGTTTTTTTTTTTTTTTTTTTTTTTTTTTTTTTGTGGCTCTCCTACTCGCAAAACAGTGTAATGGTTTGTCATTAATGTTTGCAGATTTTGCAAATTCTGGTCAGGAATTGATCAGAATTCCAGACGCCGCTTGTCCGAGGAGACATCAGACATGATGCTCAAAGTAATGTTGAAGCTTTTTTACCCTAAGAAAGAAGTCGCGACTACATTAGTTATGGAGACCTTGTACAATGGTCTTAAGGCACTTCAAGGAAAATGCAAAGGAAAATCACTAGATGATGCAGATGCACCTGCTCCCATGGTCACGGCGGATGAGAAGATGTTTGTTTTGGCAGACGACATAGTGGCACTTATTGAGCAGGCTGCATTGGAGGGAATTTCTCCAAGGGATGTAAATCATACGCTGAGCCGTATCAAGGTGACCATAAAATTAGTGAAGTCATACTCATTTGAGGAAAGGCTGTCAATTAATGGCTTTGCAATGAAAGTTCATTTGAAATTTCACTTTAACCTAAAGAGATGCTTTAGTTTGGATTCAAATTCCATTCTGGTGTAAAATCATACAATTAGTTTTCAGCCAGTTAAATAGCTGCTTGCATTAGTAAAGAACATTGCTATTCGGGTTTCGGAACTTTGTCGGATAGTTATTTGATTTCATCTTGGTTCCATGTTTTATTTTCTAGTTACAACATATAAAGGTTTCCAGCCTATTTTTATTTCCGTAGGATGATGGAAATGACAAGGAGTCAATGCAGCGCTACGAGGTGCAGCTGACTGTGATTGGCCGAAGAACTGTTGAATATTTTGTACTTGCTTATATTTTCAGGTTTGGGCAATGGAAACATCCAGTGCATTTTTATTTTTCCTCCTCCTTCCACTTTACTGTGGCGAGGGAGCTTGGCTAATTTATGCAATATTGTTTAGCATTCCACGATTAAAGTTTCCTGCTATTTCAAAGATATGATCGGTCTCATATGTCTTTCATTTCCAGAAATAAAATCGAAGTCGCTTTCAAAGAAGCTATTGCTTTAAAGAATCAAGAAGAGCTCATTCAAGAAGAGGAGGCAAAGCATGGCTTGGCTGTGAAGGGGAAGAAACCCAGGAAAAGGCAGGTGCATCATGTGTTACTTTTTCACTGTTATGCCGTAATATTGCCTTTAGCGTAAGAGACCTTCACCAGTGCTTCCAAGGTATGAAGGTTTATGGCGAAGCAGGCGAGGGAGGGACTGGAACTTTTACTGGCTCCAACATTGCTAGCATATCCTCGCACTTGCCATGGATCTCAGAGTTACGCCATTGTGGCAGCTCCAGTCTAAAGATAGCACAGGATTCTGTGATATCTGATTGATATTTTGAACACATTTCATGGGTTAACGGAAGGAATTTTTGCTCGTTTTCAGGTAAGGCCTAAGGCTTGAGATACAGCTGGGGAATAGCAAAGTTCAAGAACTGAGGAAATGCAACATGTTCGCTTGGATTATGGATCAGAACGGATCTCTATTTGTTTATTTATTTATCATACAGTTCATTTATGAACAATTTGTGTTGAGGTCCAAAGTTTTGGTGCCAATTGACTTAGGTGGGTTATTTTTTCTATGTTTTGACCCTGTAAATTGATTTGAATCTTGATGTACATAGTTTTATCTTCCGTCAAAAGATGCATTTCCAAGTCGCAAAGGAACTCGATCTAGGAATTAGCTTCGACCCATTGATTGTTGCTTTACAAAATTTACTACCAGGATATTGCTCAAGTATAATTACTTCAGTATTATCACTTCTGTAGATACACATTACGAGCCTAACACCAGTTAACCCATTGTAAGACTTCGCAATATCCAACACATGCTAAATTTAATACTCTGTAGGACAAACTAAATGATCTACAAAGTTATTGAACACAGAGATCTCTGCTAATGTGTGTGCTCTAGCGGAATGCATGCTGGATTTGTGTTACTTATAACATGTAGGACAACTGAATGATTAAAGACAAACTTTTAGTTGAAGAATCCACAATAACATACATGAACGTGGCAATGGTTAAGTGAAAGGCAAACACCAGCATCGGAAAAGAAACTTCTGCACCAACGTAAAGTTCAACAGCGTTTTAAAATCCTAGTTAGATCAAATATTAGTATCGCGTAATCATCCTTGGCCTTCAAACAAAAGGTGTGCTCGAGGCAACCTTGGCCTTAAAGGATGAAATCCTTGAACCTAACAGTTCTATTGTTTAATACTCAAATAACATTAATACAAATTCCAGCTTGGTTGTAAGAATGCTTGCTGATCTAAAGACATTCATCATGGCAGGTCGCACTTGGAGAAGGAGAGAACTCTGGTCTAAAGCAAATCGGTAATCAAAGACTTCCCATGAAACTGCAGCACTGTTATCCTCGTGTCCGAGATTGTACTCAGGCAGGCCTTGTTCTCAACCCTTGCCATCTCCAGCTCATCTTTGGTGGCTTTCAACTTTTTCAAAAGCTCAACTATTTCTTTCTCCTTGTTGTCAATCACTAGACGGCTAGCTTCCTCAGCTTTCTTGACCTCCGGATATCCTCTAAGGAGTTGCACTGCCTTCTTGATCTCATCTAGCCTTTGGCGCAGCCAACCAACTACCACCTTGTCAGCCTCTATATCATCAAGAAGCTCCAGCATGCCATCGACGTCAGATGGTGAAAGGTGCATGAGCTGTCCCTCTTTGAGTTTCTGCACAATTTCACAGACATTTTCAAGCAAGCAAGAACGAGATATATTGGAGCGTTTGACACAATTGGCGGCGATGTCTCCATATTTCTCGAGTATTTCCTCAAGGATGGTTGCCAAATCTGGCTTGACTTTGTAGAGCGTGACCAAAGATTTGGAGCTAACCTCCTTAGCATCATCATCACAATCACCGCACTCAGCAGCCATCTCCGTCAGATTCAGGGTTCTTGTCCTCTTCAAGTCTCCTCCTTTTCCTGCAAGAGCTAATGTCTTTTCTTGTTTCTCTGGAAAGTTGATTGAAGCTTCGGTCACACAGAGCGCTTGCACCACTACTTCACCATGAAAAGGTACATCCAAAGCAGATACTGTTGATTCCGCAGCAATGGTTTGAAACATTTGCACATCAGTTCCTACCCTTGACATGGAATCAAGATCATTATTTTCACCAATGGTGATCTCCCAAGTCACCGGTGATATTTTAGCTTCAATAGGCACGTCCAGAGCAGATTTTTTTGATTCTGCAGCCGTGGATTGGGACATTTGCCCATCAGTAACTCCCCTTGACTTGGGGTCAGCATCAGCAGCTTCATCAATGGTAATATCATGTGTTGATACTGAGCTACTACGGCGGCAAGGAACTCTCTTAGCTCGCAAGGATCCAGGAACATATTGAGCACAAGGAGGAGATACCTGACCAACCACCAACATCACTATCTCTTTAGGATGAATTGGATAACAGTTGAAGCAAGCAAATCAAGGACAGAATCGAGGGGAAAAAATGGATGGAGATAGATGTCAAACTAAAAGATTGTCGACAAAAGAAAATCTTGTAGGGATAGTTTCTTTGTAGTTGTTTAAACTTTAAAGCAATCAACATGAATCATGAAAACTGAAAGATCAAAGACATGAAAACAAAAAATGGTTGAGTCAAATAACATCTAGACCAAGCTGCAACACATAATGGGAGACACATACATCAAATCAAAGTCTGAGGGCTCATACTATTTGACAAAGAATTAGTACCGAAAATTTTGGTTTTCAACCTAAGCATCGCAAAGTCACATTGATTTGTCAACCACATGAAAATCTGACCTGCTTAGGCTGATTATCGACCTTCTGGGTAAAAAAACCTCCAGCATGAGCATCTTTTGACTGAGAAACTTGCTCAGCTCTGACCGGGATATCATGATGAATCTTCAGAAGTGTATCCTTTGTTTCTGGTTTTCTCTCATTCTGATTTCTGCATTTATCAACTCCTTTGGGCATTGTTGACGAAGCAAGATGTTGCGAAGGCATCATGTAAGATGGTTCAGGAAGCTTCTGAATGCCCGCTTGTTCCATTGTTGGTATCAAAGTTTTCACCTGAATAAAACCCGTCTCAGAGATGTTGAATTATGATAAACCAAAGATTCCACACAAAAACCAAATGATAGCAAAGTCATTAAGATGGCAGCAAGGAAGAACTTCTACCAATACATAGGCACTGGCAAAAAGCGATAGCATGCAGTTTACATATAAAGGCCTTGTAATGTGATCAAGACCCTTTTAGGTCCCTGAGTAGAAAAAGAACAACAAGAATATTTGCAAAGGCAGCTGCGACGTATAAAGTATTTTGTACTAAAAATACTTGACCACTAAATGCTCCAAGCAAAGATGAACCACCAGAGCCTGTGAATAGAGTAGAAAGAAAAGAAAATGATGACTCAAGGCCGTCGCAGGGTTCACTATGCAGATCCTTCAAGCAAATAAATGACAGTTCAAAATTCCTGAGTCAGGAAAATAATCAGTTCAAACCTAAGAACTACGAATGAGATCATGATACACGAGAATGAAGAATATCAGCAGCTATCAGCTTTTTGAAGCATACAAGTCAATAAACATCTATTCATGTAATTTAGATCACTGAACACCCACCCTCATTGTAAACAATCACAATCAAATCAGAACTCAACACACATGTACCTACTAGAGAAACAAACAGCAACCCCGAAACATGCCACCCTCGAACGGAACGATAACAGTTACATGGAACAATGATGATCATGATAATCAATAGCAGTAATTTTCTTCTTGCCTAACTCAAAACATTTACAGAGCTGGAACCGTTTTTGGACTATAGTTATCCTGAACTTTCACTCGCCATCACCATGCCAAACCCAATACCCCAAGTACCCCAAACCACCAAATCCATGCCTAGTCACCGTTTTCCATCGATTCAATTTGGGATAAATGGATGGAGATAGATGTCAAACTAAAAGGTTGTCTCCAAAAGAAAAACATGTTCGTGGATTTTCTTGTGGTTCTCCAAAGGCAATCAGTATCAATCATACAAAATAAAGAGAATTTAAGCTATGAATAAAGGAATGGTTGACTCAATAACATCAAAAATCAAGTTGCAAGAAGTAATAGGTGATAAATATATACAGCATTTCCATCCTAAACATCAAAGAGCCAAATTGAACTGTCATCGACATGAAAATCTGACCTGTTTAGGAAGCTCCTCAACCTTCAGTGTAAAAAACCCTCCCGTTTGAGGATCTTTCAAGTGATGCCTGGGTGATACAATCTTACGAGAAGAATAAACCTGCTTAGCGCTCGATGGGATATCATAAGCAGTCTTTGAAAGTGGTTTATTAGTTGCTTCAGTTGGTGTTTTTCGATTCAGATTCCCACATTTATTAACTCCTCCGAGCATTGTCAATGAACCAAGCTGGGGAGCAGGCACCATGTGAGATGGTTGGGGAAGCTTCTGAGTGCCCGCTGGATCCATTGTTGGTTGCAGAGGTTTCACCTGAATAAAAACATGACTTGGAGATCAATGAATCATGGCAAAACAAAGATGCTTGACATAAAAGCAGTCTTTTTTTTTTATAGTGAGCAAAGAAGAACTTATACAAAGACAAGAATGGCAAAAGCAAAACCATAAAATGTGTCTAAATCCTTGTAATGTGATCAGGACCCTATTCTGTAGGTGTGTCAATTACCAGAGTCACCTTGTTAGCAGTGATTCAGTGAAATGGATAATGTCCCTAGCATCTGGCTCCAAATAGAAAGAGAACGACAGGAAAATTTGCAAAGGCAAGTGCAAGGTAATAAATATTTTGTTCTGAAAATACTTGAGAAGTATAAGTTCCAAGCAAACTTGAGCCAGAAAAGCCTAAGCATAGTGTAGAAAGAAGAAAATTTTAAAAAATAAAAATAAAAATTGATGACCCAACTCGCAAGAATGACACCAGCTTCACAATGCAGATACTCCAAGCATAAAAGGCAACCAAGGAATTCCCCACTCAGGAAAATCATCACATCAAGCCTAAGAACCATGACTGAGATCACGAGTATGAAGAATAACAGCACTCATCAATTTATACCAAAGCGAGCATCTATTCAAGTAGGTTAGGTCATTGAACACCATCCTCATTGCACACAATCACAATCAAATCGAAACTCAATGCACATGACACCAAATAAGGACATAAAACCATCAACATCGCTAAAAAATGAATGACATCCTCTTCCTCCTCTTAACAGTTTCAGTGATCAATGCACTCATGCATGTTACATTCATAATAATCAGTAGCAGTAGTTCTCTTCTTGCCTAAATCAAACATTTACAGAGCTAGAAAAATGACAAATCAAGTAAAGGGAATGCATCACAAGCTCATAAAATAATGTTACAACTCTATGTCCTCCATCAGTTCACACAACCCACTCACTCGACCATTGTCACCCCTCAGATCACTCACGATCAAGCCAAAATCTACCGCCTAAGCACCCCTTTATTGATCACCCTAATCAACGCCACATTCTCCACATTAACCACTCCCTCTCACCTCTCCAACCCCTTCATCTCCCTCACCACCACTTCCACCACCATTCTCACTTTGCCCTCATCACGATCTTTCACCCAAATAACTCTCCCTCAAAATGTAGCACATCTCCGCCCTACAACCATGCTCCTGTTGAGGATTCGGAGTCACCCTGATGGCTCAAAAAAGGGGTGTTACAGTTTGCACTATAACATCAGTTTGCACTTATAGTTACCATGAACTTCACTCACCATCACCATTCCAAACCCTAAACCCAAGTACTCAAATACACGAGTACCCAAGTAACCCCAAAACCCTCAAGGGTTTCGATCTTCACATGCAAACAAATCCGACAAAACATGAGATACAGACAGAAATTTCAAAAGGGTACCCTTAGATGAAAGATCTGGTGCTGCTGATTGATCTCGGCCTTGAACCGCTTCTCGTCTTCCTCGGCCCTCTGGGTTACCTTCCTCTTTGATCTGGTCATCACCATTACAAAACTGTTTTACACTCTCTTGTTCTCTTGCAGTACTTTCCTTGTGGGTATTTGCTTTGGTTGTCGGAAATGGGTTTTTAGAGTGATGTTTGTTGTGTGTACTGGTGGAGTGTGGGAATGCTAAGAAGGGGAAAAGGGGAGGTGAAGAATTGAGGGAGCTCTGTTGGAATCTCTGCAACAGATTACAGGTGTCAGGTGGGCTACTTTCTTTCCTTTTGTTCTCATTTTATCTTTCTCGTGAAATTTTATGGATAGTAAATTCCCCAACTAGTCTAGGATAATAAAGGTGGGATTTACATTTCAGTAAAACAGTGATTGGAAATAACTAAGGGGGGATTTACATTTGATGGATAATTAGTCTTGGATTTTTATCAATTCCATGATAAAACAATGATTGGAAATATTAACCTTCAATGTTTGAGACTATTTGATATTATTATTTATTATTGTTAAAATCAAAATCGTTTTGGATTTTTATCAATTCCATGATAAAACAATGATTGGAAATATTAACCTTCAATGTTTGGGACTATTTGATATTATTATTTATTATTGTTAAAATCAAAATCGTAGTAGAAAATCAATGACGAAAGTAAAAACCATTCTATAAAATAAATTATTTTTGGGTTTAAAAAATATGTATCTAATAACAAATGAATGATTGAGATTAAATCAATATTGATTAAGGGTTGAGATTAAATCAATATTCATTAAGGATTGAGATTAAAATATTATCTTTTAATTTCAATCATTCATTTTTTATCGATTAATCTCAATCATTAATTTTTACCTGTTTAATCTCAATCATTCATTTTTCATTAGATACACCTATATCATAATATATATACTCTCTTTTTCCAACATCTTTTTTATTAAAGCAATCTCGAATATAATACTCAGACTCAAACACGTAATAAAAAATGAAAACCATCTTTTATGATTTTTTATTTCTAAAAAAATCAATATCTCAAAAAACAAAAAAGGATTCTTTTATGTCATTAAATCTTCATAGGGATATCTATGAATAATTCTCTCTTGAATTTAGATGTTTGTCATCGTTGTATAGGAATTCTCAATGAATCATTTATGATCCGATTTGAATTTAGATGTTTGATATCATTGTTCTTTTTATTAACTATTTTCATTTCATTAGTTGATTAAATATTTTGGCATTGATTTTGGGTTTTCAAACGGATGAAATAGACATAGAAAACGAAACATAAATGATTGTTCGTTATTGATGTTGAAAATTATTAAATTCAAAGTTATAATAGAATTATTAAAAAAATCAATAACGAAAATCAAAATCATTCTAAAAAATAATTTTTAGTAAAAACAATCTTAAATATTATTCTTAAATAAAATAAGAAGTAAAATCTGAAAATCAAGTTTTCTTATTTTTTGTTTTATGTTTTCTTTTCATTCATAATAAATTTTTTTGTCTTATTATTCATTGAAAAGAAAAGAGAAAAACGAAAATGATAGTAGTACAAAAACAAGCTTAAACATGGAACAGTTGCTAATTGCTATCATTACAAGACAGAAAAGAGAGAATTAGACTCCAAACTTCGATTTAAGATTAGATTATGATCAACCGTAATATGAATTGGACATTTGGACTTTAGCTTAAACAAAACAAAACCAGAATTCACCGGCTCAAAATTCCCATCAGAGTTTCGCCGCCGCCGCCGCGGCGACTACATCTCTCCACCCTCGCCGTCTTCCTTCGCCCTCTCGTTCCTTTTGGTTTCCTCTCCATCGCTCATTATAGGGCACAATATTTATATTAATCTCGATTATTAGTCAAAGGCAACTGCTCAATCGTATGATACTTTCATCATTCGATTTTGTTCGTATTTGACTAATCTTATTGGTTCTGATGATGATTTTGTTGTTCATCTCTGCAGGTAAAGAAGGTTCGCTGGAACTCGAGAGGAGATAATTTTTGTGCTGTCTTGTTTTTTTAGTTGAGATAAAGGAGGACATGCTCGCCGGTGTCAAAATCGTGTCTCGTGATCAAGTTTTGCAGGTAAAATGTGACGCTCTTGGGTTTTGTGTGAAGCTATGATGAGTGTAGGCGCTCTGAATGTTCAATTTGTGTGTTTATGAATTGCGTGGTGATGTTGCTGTCCCGTGTATTGTGATTAGGGTAATAGATCTGTATCACATTACGGGGAATGTTGTTGATGGGAGTAAGCATACCGATGCGAGTAGGGCTTTGCACAATCCTTATGGAAGAGATTTAGGTTTAAAGCTTTAGGTATAAAGAATTAAAAAAAAAAAAAATGCGCCAAGGCCAAAGCTTCAGTAACCCCATTGTGTATTCAGTTCCCTAGGACTTAGGCTGAGTGCTTGAAGGGTGTTTTAAAACTCTAATTGCAATAATAAGATATTAAAATGGGAAATTGGGTTTGCCTTGTGGGTATGTGTTGTTAGATTACTTAGTGGGATGGTCGTGGTATTTTCCCCTCTTATGGTTCAAACACGATAAGGAGTTGTTTTATATGTGGAATTCCGTTTGATCAAAGTATTCAGGCATTAGCTTGTTATCATGATTGTGCAAATTATTTGAGCTAACCGTTCCTTTATATGGTCTATACTCTATACTTATTGAAGCTTGGAGTGACTTGACTCTCAAAGTGACATTGCATTATTCTCGAAATAAAAGATTATAAGTTAATTGGTCATGCCCAATGCTCAATCTAATGTTTTGATATACTACAAGGACAGTTGCTAGTTTGAGATTGTTATGTATGTGTTATTTACACTCTCAGCAAAAAGAGCACAAATCGGATGATTCAAGAAGTGAGAGACGAAAATCAAGATCAAAGAAGAAAAAGGAAAGAAGAAGGAAGAGTAGTTCTGGATATGATAGCTCCGAAGATGAAGGGCTTGAGAAAATAAAGAAAGGGTCGAGAAAGAAGAAGTGGTATGCTTCAGATGAGTCTATATCATCATCTGCCTCTGAAAGCAGCGATGGAGAAAGTTCGGATGAGGGTCCGAGGAAGGGTAAGGGAAGGAGGAAAGAGAAGAGGAGAAAACGTGATAAAAATTCAAAGGATAAAGCGGATATCATGTCAAAGAAGAAATCGAGGAGATCGAACAGTTCTTCTGAAGACAACTCGGAAAGTGAAGAACAATGTAGAATTGGAGGTAGGAAGTTTATGGTGTTTTTAGCTTACACAAGTTACCTCTATTTGAAAGTATCTTCCAGTTTTCTTTTTATCGTTATTGTCATATGTTAAGACGATGAATTAACATCTACTACTGTTGAGTATCGTGTCTTTGTTTCTATTGTTATTGGCAATGACGGTGAAAACTTCTTCAATGCAGATGAAGTTAATATTATTAGACGTGAAATGGGATTAGATTGGATGACCAGACCTGCATATAAAGTTGATAATAATGCTTCTCAAATTCCTGGGGAAAAGAGTGAGGACCCTCCAAAAGAGGAGGTACGCTTTTGATTGTTTGTAATTATATTTATTGGGGCCAAAAACATGTGACTTGTTTATGTTCTCCGTAGCTATGTAAAACTTGTTTCTTAGAATTAACAATTAGAAGACTATGCTGTGTGTTTTTATGTAAGATTTTTTTTAATCGTACAAAAAAAATCAGAAATTATTGGCTTGTAGATTGGGGAATTAATGTTTCGTTCATCAAGGTTTCAGTGGATTTGCTTTCTTTACTTAGACGAGTTCCACAACAGCAAGTTCTCGAAAACATTTTGTTTTTGTTTATCGCCATTTGATTTGACCTCATGTATATCTACTCTTGATTATGCTAGTTTTTAGTTTGGCCTGCGTTATGAAAATGATTAGATTTTTTAATTGAGATTAACATGGTTCATGGCATCATCCTCTCTCAACCGGGACTGAGATATCAGTCTTGCCTCTTCCAAGGATGGTATTGAGTTCCTTTAAATTTTCTCCTTTTGGTTCAAGCAATTCAAGTATAATAGTAAGGTTTTCTTGTTGTTGCTCCCTCATCAACATGTATTCTCTCTAGAAGGATCAACATCTTACCTGTGTAATAGTGGCCTGCTCGGTTCAATTTTATTTCCCTATAACCTCATTTTTCTCGTTAACTCTCATTGGGTGCATTTCTCTTCTAGATATCTATTCTTTCTATCCCTTTTTCTATTATTCTATGTATGCTATGTTTGCACTAATTGGGCTCTTTGATATGGTTGCTTTTTGCATTAGTTGAAGGTAGGAAATTCCAGAGAGTTAAATCCATATCTCCAGGTTGATGGCACTGGTTATCCAGAAGATGGGGATCAGATTAGGAGTGGTGGAAGCCAACTCTTATCCTCTTCCTTAGTAGGAGATGGCGGTGCCAGTTGGAGGTTGAAGGCTTTGAAGCGAGCAAAGGAGCAAGCAGAACGTGAAGGAAAAAAACTTGAAGAAGTAGAGTGTTCTTGATATTTTTTTTGTCTATATAATTCCTTGCGATCTGAAGTATTGTGGTGATTCTAGGCCATGGCTTATTTTGCAGGTTGCTGAAGAGCGGTGGGGATCTCTTGGTAATTTGGCAGTGTCTGTGGTGTCCCATAATGCTGCTCCTTCTCGTGCTCATCTCCATGCCATAAAATCCAGGAAGTCTGGTTTATCCGATGATCATGCATCAGACTCAAGTAAGCAGGGGATAAGGAATGCTGATAAGGTGAGTTACACTGTTATACAACATTTGTCTCATTAAGCTCAACAAAAGTATAAGAAAATGTGGAAAGAAAGTGTTAACCACCGTGTTTTAGGTTCAGGCCATGTGCTAAATTCTCGTCAGAAGTTTGTTCTTAAATATAGTAAAGATTGTTATGATTACTCAAGAGTAAAGCTAAGAAGTACCGAATAAGAGCTTTGATCAAGATTAAGTAATCACATATGGTTAGTTTAGTATCTTTCCAATAACAACTCACTATTGCCTCAACTGTGTCACCAGCATTTGAATTGCAAACTTGTTCCCCTAGATTTAAGAAGCCTCAGGCGGCCTACTACGATCGGGATACCTCTTAGAGGCTGATGTGTAGAATGTTGTCTAGACTCTAGATGGTCACGTAGGGGCTTATGCTTATGCATTTTAATTGTGAACTTATACTATCTAATAAGCAGTGTATAACATAAATGATATCGTGAGAAGCTGAGAGTCATGAAAGATAGACACTTCAAGCTACCGATTTTTTATGGTACAACTATTACTAGGAAATCTAAAATTGAGGTAGAAATGACTAGACGTATAGGCATCTCCTAGGTTGTTCTATGTGGCAACTTAATTTTTTTTTTCTGTACAGTCCTTGTCATCTGAACAAAAGATTGGTATAAACTGTGAACCGGCTCCCTTTGCTTCAGATGACCATCATCTTTTTCTGCATCAAATGGTTGATGCGAACATCTTCTTGTAGCTTCACTAAGGCCAATATTCACATACCTTAATTTAAACAATGCAACGTTCAGGAGCAATCATATAAGCATAAAATATGACTATGAAGCTGCTTATTATATACTCCCTTTATCCTTTGAAAAACTGCAACGGATGGACCATGTTCACATGTTGTGAACTTTGACTGACATGACATCAAAGGACTTTTTTTTACCCCAAAATTTATATGAGCAATACGGATGATAGTTTAGGGACGTAGTTTGTCCTATCCTTAAAACGAGTATGTTCTTGTATCATTTAGTGAAAGAATCGAGCATCTCAAAATATATGCTGAATCGTGTCAAAGTGGTTGCAAATAATATTGGATGGAGGGAGTATAACTCACATTGCTTTTTGTGTTCAGAATATCCAACCTTATGAGACTCTACAAAGGCACAAAATGTTATATTATATTTCTTTCTTTTGTGCAATTCAATTAATTTTGAGGCTTGTAACATCTTTGCTGGGATTTTTTAGATTGGATGTATTATTTAAGGTAACATACTTAGTAACATACATACACTCTGTGGAGTCTCTGGCATAGTTGAGAGTTCTGATCCTCTTCCTTGTTTTTTTTTTTTATGTTTTGTTTCATAGAACACTGGTCTTGATGATTCAAAACGTACACCTGTCCGCCATCCAGACATGAGAGCTCCGAAGCTTCATAATTCATTTTCTTGGGGAAGAAGGAAAACTAAAAATAGCAGGGATGCAGACCTTATCTCAAGTGCTGTTGCTAGCCTGAACAAATTTGAGAATGATGGAAGCTTTCTGCAGAAAGTTATGACTGTGAAGAATGAATCCATAGATTTTTCTGGTGACAAACTGGATAAAATATCTGAAGCTATTCCTGATTCAAAAATGGATTTACTTGGAAAACGACCAGATAAAGATACGCAGCCTCTCAGTGCTAACCAGTTGGCCGCAAAGGCTCTTCAGCTACGTATTAAGGGACAGCATGAAGAGGCTGATAAACTTATGGTAAGGCAGCTTATACCTCCCGCTTCCGTAGGGTAGTTAACTTTGGAGTTTGGATGTGATTCTGTTTATCCAGGCATGATTCGTCACTTCATCTTAGCCTGTTTCATGTTCGGGAAGCTCACATCTTTTTTGTTTCTTTAAACTTTTAGGTTTTCAGACTCACTATGTGCCTCTGGACTTTTCAGCTTATTGTATGGGAATTGCCATTTCTAATGTGGAACAAATTTAGAAAAAATTGTTAAAAGACTGCCTCTTGATGGCAAAACATTGAAACTTTGCATAGGAATGGAATGTAGCACCACTGAGTATCTCATCATTATGGAAATATACCTCCTTGTGGATAAACAGATTTGATGCTGTTGCATATTGTACTAAAACACTGTTTAATGAGATATCTTGTTCGATTTTTTTCAGTAGGTTCATGCTGTTTATGTATTGAATTTTGATCACTAATGTAAGGGACGCCAACAGTGTATTTAACTGCAATAAAAAGTCTTTTCAAATAGGGATATGAGTACATAAATTGTCTGGATTTAAAGGAACTGCATGTTTGTGTTGCATTTTAAATAATTTATGTGGGAGCCTATGAGAAAATGCCTCCTGCATGTATTTTCTTCCCCCTTTTTCTTTCCACTTTTGGCATTACCTGAGTTACATGAGACTTGTCTTGGGTTTTCATGGAAGCATTGGTGGCGGATGAGGTGGTCTATGGAGACTTTCATCTTAGTCTTAGATTTATCTTGCAAGACACTTACAAGGAAATTTGCCTTTTCTTGTCAGAAAGAAGCAGAAAGTGTGAAGTCTGTAGGAGAGAAATCACATAGACCCAGAGCCGAAAGCAGCAGGTGACATTGATACATAATTCTCTTCATGCACCACACTTTTCTGAATGTGTATTTCAAATACTTCTCCTCGTTTATGTAAAGAATATTATACTCCTTTTTATGTATGTGTGCACAGCTCGTACATCATAGTTTGTTTAATTGGATGTTGCATCCTATATTTCAATTAGCCATGGAGAATATGATAGCAATCCCGATTATAGAGTTACTAACTCTTTTTCTTCTCTTTTTTGTTTGTTCTTTTAATGCAAATTCAGGTATGCAATGCAAGTTGCAAAAGCCCGGCAGAAAAAGGATGAAGATGATAGTGATATGCATTTAGCTCAAAGGATAACAAAAAACAAGAAGTTCAGCGTCTCCGGTCAGGCAGATGATGAATATGACTATGATGATGATGCTCCATCAAAAAGAGACAAGAAGAAGGGAGTCAGAGATGAGAAGGCATCATTGGTTTCAAAACAGAGTTTCTCAAGACACATTATGACCCAGAAGGAGCGGTGCCAATACTGCTTTGAGAACCCAAATAGACCAAAGCATCTTGTTGTAGCGATTGCCAATTTCACGTACCTTATGCTACCCCAATGGCAACCTGTCGCTGCTGGTCACTGCTGTATTTTACCATTGCAGGTGAGATTACTGTGCCCTTTTTTGTATGTTTTAGTGTCAGATTATGCTTCACACACGTGTTGGAAGAGTATAAACGTATGATTTTCCAAACTCCTGACTCATCTATACCTCAAATGTCAAAAGTCAGTTTATACTAACTTTGGTTATGAGAAAGAGTTCCCTGGCTTCATTTGATTTGTGCTAAAACCAAACTGAACTATATTTTTGGCTTGAGTGGGGGTTGATACATGGTCCGTGGAAGCGATCTCAATCTGTCCTGTATAGTCTATTGTCTGCTGTTGCATGTTTTTTCCGGATCTTTTTTCCGAGTTTGTCGAGGTGGACCCTCTCGGTCGTCATGCCACTGTTTTATTGGACTGCTTTATTTTGTCACTATTATTATTTTTTATTGTTTGTGTCGCATAACTTTTCAGTGTGCTTTATATGTATTGCAAACTCAATTGCAAAACCCTAAGTTCGCAAAATCTTTCAATTCGATTTCACAATTCGAAAACCCTCTCAATTTCTTTTATCAGCATGAAGCATCTACAAGATCTGTTGATGACAATGTGTGGGAAGAAATCAGGAACTTCAAAAAATGTCTTATTATGATGTTCGCGAAACAAGAGAAGGATGTTGTCTTTCTAGAAACTGTTGTTGGGCTGGCTCAGCAACGTCGTCATTGTATGATCGAGTGCATTCCTTTGCCACAAGAGATCGCTAAAGAAGCACCTCTTTATTTCAAAAAGGTTAGAATTTATCCAAACTGCCAAGTCCTTTCTTAACTTTCTCAAGTAATGCTGTCATCATCATGCAGCAGGCATAACAATGCGAATAGATGTGTGAATCATTTTTCTTCATTCGTTGTGGTGCCATGATTATTGCTCATGGTGAATCATAGCATACTTCTATCCTCCACGTTTCTATAATTTGAATGTTGCCTCCAATAGTAGTGCTTATGGGATGTTCATTTCTCCCAGGCAATCGACGAAGCGGAAGATGAATGGAGCCAGCACAACGCTAAGAAGTTGATTGATACCAGTCAGAAGGGACTTCGTGGTTCAATACCCAAGAACTTCCCATACTTCCATGTTGAGTTTGGTCTAAATAGGGGATTCGTTCATGTCATAGACGACGAGAAAGAGTTCAAGACCAGCCTTGGCCTCAACGTCATAAGAGGCATGTTGCAGTTGTCTGAGGAAGACATGTACCGGCGACGGAGATATGAGTCAGTAGAATCCCAGAAGCAAGCAGTTGCCAGTTTTTCTCGAGAGTGGGATCCGTTCGACTGGACAAAACAGCTTGCCTAAATGTCCTCATGAGGATTTATTTTCGAGTTAAACAACTCAAAGCTTGCATGTCAATCGACTTGAAGGAGTTGCTGGTTTTGTACAGTTGGTGGCAAAAATCGCATTTCTGATACAGTTTCTGAAATAGGTTATTGTATCTTGTTAAATCTGATATGATTGGTGATCGTTTAGGTTTCCCTTTTGCCCGATCGTTTAGGTGTTAATTCTGAGTTTTCGCCCGATCGTGCTAGCTGGTCAATCATGCTTGGTGCTACTGCTTTTGCAGCTTTTGTAGTAAATGTAATGCTGATACATACTGTATGAAGTTTCTGAAACATGGTCTTTGGGTAAACGAAGAAGAAAATTAAAGGAAAAGAAGAATACTAGACTGCTTTAAATAAAAATTTAGTGGAGGTGCAGGGAATCGAACCCTGTGCCTCTCGCATGCGAAGCGAGCGCTCTACCATATGAGCTACACCCCCTTGATGTTGGACACACTATTTTGTAAACAATTTGTTAGTTTACCTGCTCCAGCGCCAAGATAGGTCGGGTATGGATTGGTAATAAGGTGCAATCACACAATAGCTTTAAGTGGATCTCGACCATTGCTGACTTTCCCAATAAGATTTAACAAAGTTGGACAGTGTCGTTTACCATTAGAAGGCTCGATGTTACACGAAGATTGTCATCCCTTGCTTTCTTTTGCCTAGAGGGCTGATTGCATCTCGACAATATCAATACCATATCGGATCAGCTGAGCAGAGAATCCCAAGCTAGTAGGGTTGGCTGTCACGGATGCATATGATTGATTGATTGGTCACAGGTTTCCTTATTCAAACTCATCACTTGTAAAACGGAAGATATGACTTGAATGTTGATGGATTGTAACTCAAAAGTCGTTTACCTTTCCATGCTTAATTTTTTTTTTTTTTTTGTCAATATTAGTTAGGCAGGATTCAAGTCATTATCAGGTAATCAACATTTAGCTCAAGAAACAAAATTTCATGAGTTCACACATGTCCATCTTCTTCTGAAGTTGAACCCACAGGCCAACAGTATCACAGATTATTCATAATAATCATTTAAGGATCAGTGGACATAGGCGTCCCTGCGCAATAGCCTCCTAGAAGACCATCCAAGGAGTAGTATTTTCTCAATATTCCAAAAGGAGAAAAAGAAAGTATCCCGAGAGTGAAAATATATGACCAGAAACTATGCCATGATTTCCATCAAACCCAAGCTTGAAGTATCTTATATATCAAAGGCTATATACAATATATAATAACAAGGGCTTTGTGAAGCTGATTTTGAATTTACTGATTCTAAAAAGAAAAAAAAGGGCAGTTGCTATTTTTTTCTATTTTTAATTTTTATCCTTAAAAAAATGGAGTTAGTTTTATTGTTTTTCTCCTTTGAAATGAGCAAAGTCAGTCCCACAAACTAATTATCGAAAAATCAACTTTATCAAAAGTTCGAACCGATAGTAGAAACTGGTGGACATCGAACGAGTGAGCTCATGGCCTTCTTTGATATCATGTTTAAAAACCAACTCTATCAAAACTCTAAACTGACAGTAGAAGGTCGATAATATTCAATAGTAACATCTGGTTTTGCAAGGACACTGCTTCAACTTGTGATGCGGTCCGTAATTCTGGCCCTTGCTGCCCTTGTTGAAGAAACGGGATCTTCCTCGATTAGGATTCCACTTGTCTGACATCGGTTCTCGAGCAAAAGTTGAATGTGAAAAACAACAAAGAAGACTCCCACCAAAACATTCTATGCTATAAACTGAGCAGATGACACTGGAAATGCTGCAACATAGGCTGCTTCGTTGCCAGCGTGACCGTCGATCATTCGACTATTGTATGAAATCTGATACACAAAGACGTTACACATGATCAACCAAGAAATCAAGAATCATTGAGAACCTTAAGCTTACTGAAACTAGCAACATATTGCAGATTCCTTGAGAGTCTATCCATCTCTGTGAATACCTTTCTTCAAAGCTAAGCGAACTCATCCAAAAGCAAAATATAAGTAAAAAGGAGAGAAAGATGATTTATGCTTATGATCAATGATTTTATTGTTGAGGGGAATGAAGCCTGGTCCGAGATCGTTCATATCAAAGGCCGAGTGCACATAGTTGGGATGGAAGGATCTCGAGCCAGACAACATTCCCCTCAACAGGTTGAACTTGATGAACAGCGAAGCACAGAAAGAATGAGAAATCAGAGAGTAAATCGATGAGTTTTTCTTGTGTAAGGAGAGAAGAGCTAAAAGAATGAGAGAAAGCTGATCAGGGGTGAGCTGCTTATATATGTGGGAGGAGTGGTCCTTCAGAGTTCTAGTTCACTCACACAAAAGAGGAGTTAAACTAGAAGTATTTTTCACATGTTTGGGTGGTGACTGTCTCTTTAGCTATATATCTTCTGCCACCCAATTATCATCACTTGATGGTCCAAACAAAATGTCCTTATAGGACTATCATATCAAATATTTCGCCTGCGCTAATTTGTATTCTTGTTCTTGGTTGAGAACACTCATATGTCACATGACAACATCCGAAGATTATCTTGAAAATTAGAGTTTTGATTGAATGATTTTACTGTTCGAAAATCTGTTCTCATTGACAACAAGCATTTTCATTTTATTCTACGGAATATTTGTTTTGGCTACATACGGGTAAGGTTTTCAGTGCCAGCCAGAATATGCTCTCATACTACTACATCTGAACAAAATGTACCTATCATGAGTAACAAGGACATTCTCTTTCTTTCTCAACTTGTTGGCTTTTTCCATGATCATATTTAGGTAAGATTTTTCTGGTTTGTATAAACACTTCATCTTTCTCTTGTATTTCATAGGATAATTCAACGTATACACGTGAGTTTTTAGAACGACTACATGATACCGATCCATATTCACGGCGTAAAAGATCCCCTCTACGAACAACATATAATTTCGGCAAGAAAGAAAGCTAGGGATTAATTTGAAAACACCAGAAATATGAGCTTGATGCAAAAGTATATACAGGAAGTTTGGTGGATAGAGTAAAAGACTAGTTGAAGTTTGCAAACTCATGATTATCACATCAATAAATGATGTTCCAATCAAAGAAGGATACCTGAGATGCTGATGGTCAACAACACTTGCAACTTCTTTTAGGCTACAAATAATTGTTCCTGTAAGCTGCCTCTATCCCTATAAGTCTGTATATCATGTTGTCATTGTCCTGCTTGCATGTGTAATTTAATTTGCTCCTTATTCTTCAAGATTGATGCGTAGTGAAAGCATCCAAAAAGTACCTTGTTAACTTAAACTTTGCTTGCTAGTACTTAGATAAACATTAAGAGCTATAACAGTTGTTTCGGTATCAATAGTACATACTCAAAACTAGATATTCGAGCTCAAGCCTTACTGTCTCATGCAGCGACGATCGAACAATAAAAAGAACATTCTCTTGCAAATTAGGAATATGTTTTAACTTACACGATAATGTCTCCAAGTGTTCAACTCTGTTACTCAAAATATACCCATCTTTTACCTATCTCATCTGGTCCCTGGCAATAAAAAGAAGGAACAAATAATTATAGATGCTAGACTTCATGATGACTCTAAGGTGGATTATAAAGTATGCCGTTTTCATTTTCCACCTGAAGAAAAATAGCACCAATGCCTTAAACAGCATATGATTCCTTTGTTTACATTGAAAGCAATAAAATGCTGTTTAAATATTAACCCTTTATCAAATGCTTGCCTTATTATGTAAATGTTACGAACTCGATCTGAATTCAACTCGAGAATCCAATGGATCCAAATACCATAATCAAGCAATGATCAAAATGAAGAGGAAATGAAACAACAACACGCAAGATTTAACATGAGAAAATATAATCGTCGGGAGAAAAAACCCTACATAAAACAATCACTAATCAAATCATACGATTACAACGATCGTTTCTTTCTATTTCTCAATCTCGTTTGTGTTTCACTCAAACCCTTGAAAAAGTCTCTCATAATCTCTATGATGACCCTCTTGAAATCGATTTCTAACTAAAACTGATATAGAGCTATTTATAGACTCATAAATAAAAAGATATAAATACAATCTCGGATCAAAACTGAACCAATCTCACATCGATCCAAAACAATTGTCCCCCTGTCAACAAACACGCGTCTGAGCGTGACCTAAGCCCATGCCCGAGCGCAATGAAAAACTTCCTTGTTGCCCGTTAGACGAGCCAGCCAGTGCCCGGGAGTGGCACAGACCTGTGTCCGGGCACTTTGCATGTTTTCCTACGCTTGTCTTCTCGTTCAACTTCTTTATTCTCCTAATTCCTTCACGATGATTTCAGTCGTAAAGAACTACATCATCCATGCCAATAGATCATTTTGTTGGAAGAGGATTGATTATAAAGCGAGGAGCACACTTAATCACACTAAGTGCATGGTATGAGAGATCAAAATGTACTTAAACTTAATCCAATTTTCTGATGTGATAAATAGATATTGAGTCTAATATTGAATCCAGATCATATGATTATAGGGTATAATTGTTTATTATTGAACCAATCCTTTTTTATTAGAGAAAGATTGATAATAATTTGGATAAATATATGTGCAACCAGAACTATTGATGAGACTACAAGATTGTTTGAAAATATCACGACAATACTTGAATGTTTCCGGACTATATGAACTCACACACAACAGAGCCTAATAGCAGTTGTTGACACAATACAATAGGATCTGTTGAGCTAATGAGATGATCAGCTTTTGTAACTATCATGAATCGGCTTCTTTTTCTGAGGAGAGACTTTATGGCTTTAACCAGCTTTTTTTGTAGTTTTCACTTGCAACAAACAGGGAAAACCAGAAAGGGAGTTGAAGCAGTACTAGCAATTACATATCACGAACATGGAAAATATTCGGCGCAATCAGTGAAGGAGAAGTAAACTGGTTGATGAAATTCAATAAGCATCACCATCATAATCATTTGCTCGTTGATCAACCTCTGCAAAAATATCTCTCCAAGTTTGAACCATTTATTGCGAAGTATTTTTTATTGTTCTTGCAATAAGTAGATGACTAATCTGTTCCTGCTCTCGCCCCAAGTGGATGCTTAATCACGGAACGAGCTACGATATCGAGATATAGGACTAACAATCACATGTTATGTGCCACGATATCCACATCAGTCAATTGGACACCATATGGTAGATTATAAATCAAGAGGTTTTTTCTCTTATCGGGATAATATTTCGGGATTGGGTTCTCCTCTTGGGTTTGGGCTTTAACATCATGTTAGACGGAATGGTGATCATACAATTCACCCAATGCAATATCTTCTTGAGTATGAGCTCGGATTTCTTTTTGGCTTCAGCCTATTGAACATACGCTCATCCATCTCAGTAAAATGTTGTGTTTATGTTTTTACTATTACATAATTATGGTTCCAATAACTTGGTCCAATTAACAGGCAACTAGAAATTGAAAAATCCTCAACTTGATGCCAAGTCTCCTTCAGACCAGCCCAATCTCCACTACCCAGGAAGAACTTTGTTTCAAAGCTAAATTTCCCTTTCCTTTTAAGTAGCCTTTTCATTATTACCCTCACAAAAATAAAAAAAGGAAAAAAAATCACGAGATCAAAGCACATTTTCATAGACATTGCTGCCTGCTAGAATTATCAGATCAGCAGATATTAGTATCAGGATAGCTGCTTTAGTTTGGTTGCTAACGTTGGCACAACTTTGGGTGAAGATTTTCGCCCTTACCTCCCTTATTTAAACGCAGATTGAGTTCTAACTTTCATGTCAGAAAAATAACATAACTTAGTTTCTCTTAGGTTGTTCATTCATATGCCTGCCGGAGATGGAGAAAGATTACAACATATATTTGCTTTTCTGGAGTTACAATTCATGACTCATGGCTCTTCAGACAATCAGTATCCGCTTAACTACATATTTGTTGCGCCTATAAGCACACGAGATGGTTCGATATGAATATCACTGAATATCAAGCTCCATGCTCAAAATAACAAAATATAATAGCAAATTAATACGCCGTTCATTACATTACCCACTTATGCAGACTTCTACGAGTTATTGGTGAAACCATATACAAGGATCACACATGTCAAAGTGAAACCAAACAGATTTTTGGGAATAGAGAGAACCACAATGAGAGCAAACAACAACGTTCAGCATGATAAGGATCACACATGTCCAAGTGAAACCAAACAGATTATTGGGAATAGAGAGAACCACAATGAGAGCAAACAACAATGTTCAACATGATTTTAAACTAAAAAGATCACCAGAGGGTCAACAATGGACAGGAGATGCCACATTATTTTGTCCGTCCAATGCAGATGGCAATGGTTCTCATCCATCATGATGTGGCTCGACCCCATGATCACACTTCTATGTAACATCACAATCGAGAATTTTAGTGCTGATGGTGGACTGATGTTTATGGAAAACCAGATGATTCCGATTTCCCATGCTTGAAGCTTTTTTTTTTTTTTTTCCTTTTTCTTTTTTAAGAAAATTTCTTTCATTTCTCGTTAACTTGTAAACAATCACACCATGCTTGGTTTCAACAAAAAGAAACCAATGAAGCAGCTAAGGTTTTAACACACTGCAAAACTGCAAGTTAAACCTTCTTTCACACCATATGAAGCAAAACTCCTCCCATGAATAATAGTAACCTCTCGAACATACAGTTCTGAATAACAATAACCTCGTGTCTCTCGTACTCATTATTCCCTTCCAGATCCTGGAAGACCCCTTTTTAGCCTCAATATGTCATATGATATGTCACCTTGTTCAAGGCCTCGACAGCTCGTATATGCTTGACGAGAAATGCAGCATTCCATGGTTCGAGACTTTTGAACCTGAAGACCTCCTTATTTAAGTGAATAGCAGATCTGTTTCCATGCTATTAAGGCTTGTGTCTGTTTTAATCCTACACCAGACTAGAGATATTTCTTGTAACCACTTCTATTTCATCCATGACTTCGCTCGTGAACCAAAATACTTGATCAACCCAATAGCTGTGGTGATCTTAAGACAATTTTAATCAGTTGTAGTCTTCCTACATATGTCAAGATCTTGTTGTCGAGCTACGGATCCTGCATAACATCCGAGGCATGATGGACAATTCGCCCATGGTAGGTACAATATGCCCATTAGAAAGGCCCCCATGCCTGCCGAAAATTCAGAGTCAAGGTATGAGATGCAGAAGAACTACAGTATATACCAAGCAAAAGAATCAATTAAACAACCATATGAAACAACTATAGTTTAATCCCTCAAAATACCCACGACATCATAGTTACATATTTCAACACAACACAACCAAAGATTTGTGTGATGTATATATGTTGTTTTTTGTGATCTCATATGATTCATTTTCAGGTTTGATTACCTTAGACAGCTCGCACCAATTTTCCGCTTTTATTTTATCGTACTATAGTTTATAGGGATTTATTTTCCTTCTCAAACTACACAGCAGCTTTTCCTATACAAATTTCCTAAATATTAAACAAATAGAAAAATCTTGTTTATGAGATTGAATTCACACATGAAAATCGCCATAAAAATTGAAACATCACAAATCGAATCAGTCAATAGGATTGAATGCCCACTTGAAATGAAATTTGGCTCACTGAGGGGAGAATGAAAGCAATCAATTCGTTCAAGCAAAGAAATTGATAAATCCTTTTCAATTTGAAAATTCAAACCCCTAAAATCTTAGTTTGCTTCGATTAAGTTTAGGGAAATTACCAAAAAGCTCGAAAAGGAGAAATAGGAAAAAGAAATCCCAGGATTTGAAGAAATATTCCCCATATTTGAATTCCCCCAAAACAATCAGGACGAAGAGTTATGAGATCCATAGTTATCAAACCCACCCGATCAATGGATCACTCTACAGATTGAATCGATAGTTTTAAATAAATAAATATATATATATATATTATTTGATTTATTTTTTGAAATTTATTTATCAAAAATCACATCAAATTTTATTTGATTTTTTTTTTTAAAAAAATATCATTCCTATCATTTGGCTCTAAATTTCCATACGTGTAAGGTTGCTTCGTCCCAAAATTACTACGATTCCCCAAATTTACTAGCCTATAATAAATCTTCAACCATATTTTGGTTGGACGTGTTTGTAATAGTGTTTGCTAATTTTGGTTGGAGCTACAGTATCTCTAATGTCAGGGCCTCGGCATTAGATCAATCTCTGGACCTCAAACGCTCGGGCCGACCTTTGGCCCGAGCTAAACCGAGAATCATCACAAGCACTTGTCAACTCGCCAGATTCTATGAATTCCCACTCCAATTCACGTACAATCGCTAGATTTCGTTCCACAGGAACCCTATCTGTAGGACCCCAAATATCCATGACATGACATGTACTTTTTATATATCCATAACATAACATATATTTTTTTTATTTATTTTATATTATAATCAATATTTTTTTTTATTTATGTAGCTCTAAAATAAATATAATTTTTTTTCTTTCTTATTCAATAAATAATGAACCAAGTAAATCCTTGTAACATCAAAATGTGATCCTCATCAAAATATTGTGAACAAATTGGGATGAAATGAGCTTTGAAAATCAAATATCGCCTCCACAACTACTGACCTATCTACTTCTCCAAGTCGTGCGAGCATCTTCTCCTTAAAAAACATAATCTCTCAATATTTTTACTCATCTTCATGGTCACCTAACCGCTCCCTTTATTATCTAACTCAACAATACCCCTGGTCAGCTATCTACCACTCCCACCATTTCCCAAATAAATCCATCCATCACAAACCATAACCTTTGCCTCCTATCCTCACTCTTGTTACCATTTCCAATCACAATGGTGAAGGCGGAGGTGAAGTTGATCGGAGCAGGGACGAGTCCGTACGTGATGAGGGCTAGGATCGCGCTCAACCTCAAGGAAGTCGACTACGAGTTCCACGAGGAGAAGGTCGGAGCCAAGAGCGAGCTGCTCTTGAAGTCGAACCCTGTTCATAAGAAGATCCCCGTCCTTATTCATCATGAAAAGCCCATCTGCGAGTCGCTCGTCATTGTTCAGTACATCGACGAGGTGTGGACTCAAGGGCCGGGGATTCTGCCTTCTGATGCTTATGATCGCGCCATTGAGCGCTTCTGGGCTGCCTATATTGATGAGAAGGTATAATACATGTGTTTAGACATGAGTGTATTGATTTCTCAAACTCTTAAACTTTTCTCATAGAGATTCGATGCTTACTTTTATGGTAAAAAAGACTCAAAGATGCAACATGTTCTTGTTTTGTGCTTTTGGACCACATGCTCTACAATGATGATTGTAAGACTCATATCTAATTATTACCTGTTCTTTTGTGAGGGGTTCATAATATTTGATTAGATCAAGAAACAACCTCTATATTACAGTAGGAGTTAGAATGCGTGCCTTCATTCAAAGGCAATGTTCTGTTTGTTATTAATGTTTTCTAGTTCACGATATTTCTCGTACTCCATTTGTAGTATCACTGATGATTTAATACTACTTGGACCGCTAACTCGAATCCCGGATCAACCACTGGGCCATTAATTTCATAATTTGACAAATCTATGATGAAACATTGCAGTGGTTTCCAGCATGGAGAGGGATCGGCCTAGCCAAGGGAGAGATAGCAGAGCAAAAAATAAACGGAGCCAAGGAAGGTCTCGCACTACTCGAGGAGGCATTCGGCAAGATCAGCAAAGGCAAGCCGTTCTTCGGAGGTGACAATATCGGGTTCCTGGACATCGCGCTGGGGTGCTTCCTAGGCTGGGTTAAGGTCGGGGAGTTAGTCCACAACGTCGGCCTCATCGATGAGGCCACCACGCCTCACCTTGCCGGATGGTCGAAGAGGTTCGTGGCTCACCCGGCCGTGAAGGAAGTAATGCCCGAGGCTGAGGACCTGCTCGAGTTTCTTAGGGTCAATTTCATGAAACCTGCTCCTAAGTGAAGAAGCTGTGTTTTGAGAGAGATATGAGAGCTTGCAATGTTGTATGGTTATGATGATTGTGATGACTAATGCTGTATGGATCTTCTTTGTCTTTGTCTTTGGTATGAAATAAAATGCTAGCTGTTGCATATATACTTGATAAAGCAGAGAATCCTCTGATGACATATTACAGGTGCCCGATGCAACTGCCAAATATTAATATACTTGTCTTCATCATATCTTGGCCATATCGTTGATGTTTGTATGATTTGGGGTGTCATTGACTTCGATCTGCATATGTTTTTATCTTACACATGAGATTCAATCTCAATAAAGATAACTGTAGCGATCCCCTTGTCTAGTTTTTAACTAAAGAAAAGAGTACAATTTACCCATCCGAACTCCAATATCGTATTTACATTTAATTATCTGAAGTTTAAAAATAGGCAGAAGACCTCCTAAAACCAGAATAAGTAAAAGACTTATGCTCGTCACACCTAAAGAGCAAGTCCAATGGAGCTTTCAAATGAATTGTTATAGTTATAATTTAGCAAAACTCCTCATATAAATCATTCCAAATGGGATGATATTTGTCATTGCAAACTTTGGCAAAGCCAAATTGGATGTTATATTTGACATTACAAATGCCTATTGACATTTTTTGGCTACTCCACAATATTTAAGAAAAACCCAAACAATAAAAAAACACAAAATCAACAAATATATGTGACAAGTTTGTAACTATTAATCAAATAAAAATACTAAAAACAACATGATAACATTAAAAAGATAAAACTAAATTATAACAAAATTACACTATTCATCTTCATACTATAATTATAACTATACTAAATGACTCAAGCCATTCGACTTGCTCTAACACCTATATTACTCTTCTTCTGCCTTCCCCCACACCCAGCCTACGCTCCTCATCACCTAAACCCACAAAACAAACAACTCCACCCCATTGTAATCCATCGTATCATTCCTCTGATTTGCACGTGATCTTGTCATTGTCTTCCAAATATATTGTATCATTACACAAATCATCAAAAAATGATTCAATAATAATGGAAACAAAAAAAATTGACAGTATTCGGAGAAAGAAAAAGGGAAATTGAGATTGAATTGAGAGATTCGAATAGGTTATTGGGTCGGACAGAGTCGTTGGAGATGAAGAGATGTGGTCGCCGAGACAAGAAGATTGATTGATGGGTACCTCAATTTGGGGCTCGAGTGAATTAGGTTTAGTTCATGTAATATACTAATATATGAAACCATAGGGGTAATTTGATCCAAAAAAACAAAAGAGACTGAGTTCAAATGGGTGAGAGGGAAGCAATTGGTCAAACATCAGTTAACTTGGATGGAAACCCTAACGGTTGCATTTTGGTCACATAGTTAAAGAGGTGTAGTGACTATTTTCAAATTTCAGATAATTAAATATAAATGTCGTATAATTAAGGTGGATGAAATGCACATTTCGCTTAACTACATGATGATATATTTATAATCAGTCATGGTAATGTTGATGATAAGTCTGTCGATTCTTGGACATTCCGAAGCAGAGAAGGGTGTAAAAAGACCTGTTGTATATCTGTATTATGTGGCGTACATGCTTAAAAAATTCTACTGTATTGAGTTTCAAAGTTGGGGCGCTATTATCCCTCTCCTGCTGTTGATATACCCTCTTCTACTTATATAATTGTATCAACCGATTTTTAGTGAGATTATAATGATTTGAGATCATGATTTGAGCTTCTCTGCAGTTTGCTTCATGGTTGGTGCATCTCTGCGCTGCAAGTAAGTCGAACCGCTAGGAAGCTTTTGTTCCAAGCCGATAACATGGCGTGATTTCAAGTTCTGTTTTTTGCAATTGCTTCGCACGTATAAAACAAGCACCTGCAATCCTATGGTATACGATGTATGTTATAAACATAAAGTGCTCGGTTTTTTTTTTTTTTTTTTTTGGTAATGGCAGTTGTGTGCTATGTGCTGTTTTCATGGAGTACCCACTGGATTAGTAAATCAGGCGTGGCATTGTTCTATTTCTGAATTAGTAGATGCTGTAACTGTAATTCAAAGTGATACTTTGCACTTCAGTTTACAGGATTACTGGCAGTATTTTTCCAGGGAGCTGCAGCGGATTAGGATATGGTTTGCTCTCGGCTCATATGACTGGATTGCAGTAAATCATGTCAAGAATAACAGCAAAGCAAGATGTGCTGCTTTCTTCAGTGTTTGCTTGCGCGGACCAGATTTCATTATCTTGTTGTTCAACTTCGCCAATTGCTTGATCGGTCGATTTGTGCAAGAGCCCTGAAAAAAAAAAAAAAATAGTGAAGGTATGCCTGCTATAGCCTTGCTGCTTGGTAAAGTTCGATCATTGTCATTATCGATCCACATCATTTTAAAACTGGAGTGTGTTACTGATGTCCGGATGGGACTCTGGTTCAGAGCTGAACAGACCAGTGTATAGATCTTGATTCTTAAACCCGGCAAGGTAGTTCATTTCTTATCCAAGAAGGCTTCCGGGATCAGATATTGCTAGGTCAAAATACTTCGTCAAACCTTGCACGATAAGATCTAAAATCATGTCATCTGGGAAGTAATACGGCAATTTCCAAACTTCCATTACAATGCATTACAATTTTTATTCATGGGTTCAGACACCATACAAACATCACATACGCTTAGTTGAAAGCCGAGGAAAGAAAGTTACTAAGCCTGGCTTTTGCGGGTCAACAAATGCTGGAATTTCGCGACAATCCGCTAATCAAACCTATGCTGCTGAAGAGCTTCCATCACTTGTTTCATGGTTGGCCTTGCATCTTTGTCTTCTTCAACACACTGCAATGCAGTTAAAGCGAGCGTCTTCATCTCATCTATATTGTAGTTGCCCTCCATTCTTAGATCAACGATTTCTTCAAGCCATGACTCGAGAGTTGGTGCCACGACTTTCTTTTCCCTAACCCATGTAACAAGCGTATGATCCACGAAACAAGAATCTACATATGCAGGCTTTTTACCTGTCACAACCTCTAGCATTACAACTCCATAGCTATAGACATCAACTTTCGATGTAATGGGCGCATTGCTAACCCACTCTGGAGCCATATAGCCCCTGGTGCCTCTGATCCTTGAGAGGCTGGCATTGTTTGCAGCATCTCTATCCAGTAGCTTAGACAGGCCGAAATCCGCGACCTTGGCTTGATAACCGGAATCCAACAATATGTTCTGGGGCTTCATGTCGCAATGCAAGATCCACTCGAGACACTCCTCGTGGAGGTAAGAAAGTCCTCTCGCTGTACCTAGGGCGATATCATACCGTTGTCCCCAACTCAACGAATTTGAGTATAGATTCTCAGCCAACGATCCTCGCTCCATGAAGTCGAATACCAAAAGCCTCCGTGTTCCTTCGAGACAGTAACCCCACATTTTGATTAGGTTCATGTGATTAAGCCTCCCAATGATGCTCATCTCTGCTAGGAACTCTGCTTCTCCTTGGGTGGCATCGGCAAGTTTTTTGATCGCGACAACTGAATTGTCGCTCAAGATTCCTTTGTATACGCTACCAGATCCGCCTTTCCCTACTTCTTCTTTGAAATTAGATGTTGCTTTCTTCAGCTCCGCATAGGAGAACTTATTGAACCCTGTCCCGGCTAAAACATAGCCTTTCAAAGCTGCGGCTACGTCTTCATTACTCCTGAAGAAGATGCACCAAACCAGGAATATGCAAGTGAACTCCACAATTCCAAGTCCACCTGCAAACCAAAGCAAGAAGTTCAGCGGCATGTCGTTCTTCCTTGTTTGGTAGTCCCTATACAAGTGCTCCACTGCCCCGGACTTGCATACACGGTTCTGTGCTTCAGTTGTATCATTCGTACGATTACTTAGCTTCACATAAAGAGTGCCCGTAAATGTCAGAGAATGATACAGATTGAGCAACCTCGTCTTTGTGTAACAAGTAAAAGTAGTAGTTTTATCAGCAATCATCTTCAACAAGAAGGCCTTGCAATTTGTCACGTTCAAGCAAACCCGTCGACAATGGTCGTAGGTGGAGTTCGGACTATAGACATCGTCGTAACCCCATGCTTCCGTATGAGGGAGCTCAAGAAAACGAACACCATTGCCTGAAGTTTCAACATCAAACTCTGGTTCGCAACCTTGGGCTTGATCGCTTGGATCCTTGATCCTAAAACCCTTGATGCAAGTGCACCGCCTGCCCAAATAAGGATCATATGAACAAATATTGTTCGGTCCGCAAGTTCCATGAATATTGCACGGTAGGCTGAAAGCCTGCCATGTGACGGCCCATCCTCCGTTTTCCTGTAAGCTGTACATCCTGAGATTACCGTCATAGTCGACAGTTAATCTCCTCCGAGGCCCGAGTCCAGCATCGGCCGCATAAAAGCTGAAACTATCAGATGAGTTGAAATAGCCACGAGAATCATACCATGCAACTCTGCTATCATTATATGAACTTCTCTGATTCTCCCAACTGACGTAGTCAGGATCCGGCCAGTACTCGCTGGATATCAAAGAACCATCGAACAACAGATGCAGTTGGTTGTCGTTATCGAAAAAGAGCTTGTAGTAACCGGAGGACTGATTTGTTTGGCTCCTAGAGGAAACAAGGCTGAGGTCTTTAGTCAGGAGCTGACCAGGAAGCAATGTATCCGTCGGGAAGTCGAAGCTTTGCCAGAGCTTCGATGTCGAAGCAGCCATCAGGACCAGATTGCCGGTGTCGAGAAGCTGCAACTCTAGATGAATGGACGAGTTCAACCGGGTATTGGTAGACCACGACATACTGTGGCCGGCATCAGTGAGAACCAGATCGCCACTCTTGCTCAACATGAGCCGTGACCTCCAACCGTTGACTGGATAGTCACGGTTAGCCATCCAAACCGTGGTCTTATCCGTAGAGCTTGTGAACCATATGGCGAAACAGAACGAATTGTCTCCTACTTCGTAAAATCCAGCCGAGAAAACACCATTGGACGAAACCAGAACATCATCTGGTTTCTCGACGGAAAGTGACGAGCTCCTTTCGAGTGTGTTTCGAGGAGCGATGATAGCGTGTGATCGAGGAGGAGTTAGAACGAAAATGAAAGCGAGGATGGCAATGGTGATATCCATTTCGGACCTAAGAAACAAGATTCGAGTGATATCCTGCCTTGAGATTATAGCTGTGTAACAAAGCAATTATATAATGGATTTTTATCGAAATACAATCACAGGAAACACAAGGGATTATTCCATGTCAAATGTTAAACGACTTAATCTATTTTTTTTATGTGGGAAAGATCAGAGGATCAAAATCCGCTGATATCCTCTTATCCCACATGATAAGCGATTCAGTCCAATTTCTTCAATGTGAGGAGACAACCTAACATCAAAATCGGTCGATTTATTTTGTGATGATAAGTTCGGGATTTTCTTTTGAAAAAAAAAAAAAAAATCACAGGAAAGCTTGACTTTAGACGACTTCGTAACAAACCGGTCACCGTAACTACGTAAATACAGAGCCAACCAGAGACAAGTTGTCCTGTCCAGGACCTACGAATTATTGCTCCCAAGGCCAATGCTATAAGCTATACGTGTTGTCAAAAAAATAATTGTTCAATTTGACAAACCAAATAATATTATCATATATCCACATCAAACACAAAATTATTATTATTATTTTGTTAATTTGTATTCCACCAACTTTTGTTTCTCTTCACAACCACTTCATATATGCCAACCCAAATGACATCATGCGTGTACAAACCTATTCTATTTTCACTCAAGATCGCTATTTGAGTTGTTCAAAAATGAAAATAGCAAACCCAAATGACAACTCGTGGGCGAACATGTTCTAAACGTATACATAACTACGGATCACCATGTTGCAAGAGGTAGGTAACTGCTGCAACCCCACTTAGATTAGAGAAAACGTACCAATAAAAAAAATAAGAAAACGCATTGACGGGGGAGAAACCCAACGTACTGAGGATAAACCCCATTAAATGTACAAAAAATCCCCGTTTACGGTAACGTCGGCACTCGGCAATAGCACAGTTTATTTTCCCATATAACAATTGTATGAAGCAACCTAGCTAGTTCATTCTTTTTTTTCTTTTTTTTTTGAAAGTCAAGTCAAGAGCAAGACTTGACGTGATTATTCTTATACTACATTTTACTCAACACTTGAAGAAGGCGAATGTACGTACTTTTATTCTTGATGTATTCAGTTGCTTAGTTATCTTTTTTTGAACAACAATTTGAGGTGTTGCAATCCTTAATTGCAACAATCCTTAATTGCAACAATCTTTTCTTGAACAACAATACTTAATTTTCAATAAAACGTTTTCATTAATTCAAAATGGAGAAAAAAATTTGAGAAAATTTCGTTATACATATCTTATCTTTATGCGACTTGGGTCAAACGTTTCATTGAAATTAAGGATTTGGCACTAATGCCAAACGATCTAGGTTGGATATTGAGGTGTAGCATAGAGGTATTTATAAAAAAAAATAAAAAAGACTTGAAACCCACAAAATCCATATTAGAAAATAGTCTTTTGGTTGAGTGATTTTCACAGAACTAAAAAGGACATTTTCTTTTTTCATCATCTCGACCAGAGAACCACATTTTGGCATTTTCACGGCCGTAAAAGTGACACAGAAAAAAATAACTTATTGATTTTAAGTTCTATTTTGATCCGTAACCTCATTTTTGCATCTTCTAACACTTTATATATGAATCAAATACTTCAAAAAACCTTATAATCTTCATGAAAATGATCTCAAAAGACACTCCAAATGCTCTTGCAGTTTCAATCATCATTTGACCTTCATATTGAACGTAAAAAAATCAAAATCCTTAGAAAACACAACAAAACCCAACAGTACCAATGTTTTCACAATTTGAATTAAAAATGATGATTTTGATGAGATAATAAGATAAGAAAAAGATTTAAGTTTTATGAAAAATATATATAAATAAATATTTAATAACAACATCAGCTTGGTCAATGCCCACAATACACCGCAGAAGCGATTTGACATCTAAAGAAAAGATTATCTATTTCTTCAACTGCATTTATATATAAACCGCATCTATCCTTCTCACTAATCCCTTTTCTCATACAAACATTTCCCAGTGTGAATCTTCCCAATCACAAATAACCACAAAATAATTCTGTGTCTAGGATGGATACCGTCATACCAGATCAATTTACCCCATGGAACACTTGGCCTATCTCCTTGAAAAATCATGTACCCTTTTTCATGGAATTATGTTTTTCTGCCAACTATATTACTCATTAATAGGAGTCCTTGTCATAAACTTATCACGAACACTAAGAAAAGAGGTCCACACCCATCCTTACCCAGGTTTCCTTTGACACAGCCATATTGAATCATTCTTTACGTAGTATTCATGTTACCACACTACAAAATAAACACCTTCGTCCTGATCGAAAATTTTTCGTTAATCAAAGATTGCCACAGACATTCGATAACAAAAAACGATTGTTAAAATACTGATCATTAATTATATTTACGATCGTTTGTATTTTGGTCGTAGAATTAGCGACCGAAACATGTATAGTCGCAAATAATGTACAGTCGCAAATAATATTAGGGACGTTTCGATCGCTAACTACTTTATTTTGGATATCTAAACCTGGTTTGCTCAAATTCCATGCGTGATACAAAATTTGAACCAAATTAGGTCCAAATCACTCCAAAAAACATCAATCCAACCTCCCACATCCACAATCCAACACCAACACATGAAAATACACAAAAATGATATGAAATAATCATTTATTATAAGAAAATTATATATGAAACCAAAATCGGTTAGGAAAATACATCAAACTGGAGAAACGATACACATAGATATCATGGATTTGCTTTGGATGACATGAATGTGGGGGTGGATAATCCAAATCGCCCGGACGACGATCAAAAACTCCTCTTCCTCATTGAAATATCATCCAGGTCATCTTCTCCATCTATGCCTTCAAAATTGTCACCTACTCCTTCAGCGAAAGAATCTCGAAGCAATCCACTGATGTTTGTACTTTACCGAGGAGGTCGATTCGAGACCATAGACATATCCCTTCTTGCATCTCGTTGCGTCTAGATACGCCTGCCTAGTGAATGTGTGCTCTCTTTTTGCATCTGAATTTCGTCTACCTATTTAAAAAAAAGAAAGAAATTAAAATACAAAAACTATCAATTAAGATAAAAAAAATTAAATCAAAAATAAATTTAAAAGTTTAACTTACACCACTGCCTTAACCCTATCATCTAAAATCCTAAATTAAAAAAAAAAAACTAAGCATTGTGGCTTATAAAATTATAACAAGACTCTTCTTTCACGATTACATAGAGGTATTTATAGAAAAGTAAAAAAGATTTGAAACCCACAAAATCCATACCAGAATGAGGTTGAAAAAGACATTTTCTTTCTTCATCATCTCGGCTAGAGAACCACATTTTGGCACTTTCACGGGCACTCACTTTCACGATCGTAAAAATGATACAGAAAAAATGACTTATTGATTTTAAGTTCTATTTTGATCTGTAACATCATTTTTTCATCTTCAACACTTTATATATGAATCAAATATTTTAAAAACTTTATAATCTTCATGAAAATGATCCCAAAAGACACTCCAAATGCTCATGCAGTTTCAATCATAATTTGATCATCATATTAAGCACAAAAAAATCGAAATCTGTGGAAAACCCAACAAAACCCAACAGCACCAACGTTGTACACAAATTGAACTAAAAATGATCATTTTGCTAAGATAAGAAAAAGATTAAGTTTTATGAAAAATATATATAAATAAATATTTAATAGCAACATCACCTTGGTCAATGCCCACAATACACCGCAGAAGCGATTTGACATCTAAAGAAAAGATGATCTATTTCTTCAACTGCATTTATATATAAACCACATCTATCCTTCTCACTAGTCCCTTTTCTCATACAAACATTTCCCAGTGTGAATCTTCCCAATCACAAATAACCACAAAATAATTCTGTGTCTAGGATGGATACCGTCATACCAGATCAATTTACCCCATGGAACACTTGGCCTATCTCCTTGAAAAATCATGTACCCTTTTTCATGGAATAATTTTTTTCTTCTTCCAACTATATTGCTCATTAAGAGGAGTATAAACTTATCACGAACCCTAAGAAAAGAGGTGCACACCCATCCTTACCCAGGTTTCCTTTGACACTGCCATATTGAATCATTCTTAACGTAATATTCATGTAACCACACTACAAAATAAACACATTTTAGCGATCGAAAATTTTGATCGCTAAACACGAATTTCAGTGGCTAATCAAAGATTGCTATTTTCGATCGTTAAACATGAATTTTAGTGGCTAATCAAAGATTGCGACAGAAATTTGGTCGCTAAAATACTGGTCGCTAATTATATTTGCGTCCGCTTGTATTTCGGTGGTAGAATTAGTGACCGAAATATGTATAATTGCAAATAATATTAGGCATCGTTTCGATTTCTAACTACCTTATTCTGGATATCTAAATCTCGATTGCTCAAATTCTCCGCGTGATACAAAATTTGACCAAAACTAGGTCCAAATCACTCCAAAACCTATCTATCCAACCTCTCACATCCACAATCCAACACCAACACATGAAAATACACAAAAATGATATGAAATAATCATTTATTACATGAAAATTACATATGAAACCAAAATCGATCAAGAAAATACATAAAGCTAGAGAAATGATATACATGGACGTACGCCTAGATACCATGGATTTGCTTTGGAAGACATAGAGATGACGGTGGATCATGCAAATCGTCCGAACAACGATCAAAAGCTCCTCTTCCTCATTGGGATCCTCTCCATCTCTGCCTTCAAAGTTGTTATCTGTTCCAAAGCGAAAGAATCTCGAAGCGATCGACGGATGTTAATACTCTACTGGACAAGGATCGTTCCTCCTTGGGATAATACACCGAGGTGACCGATCCGAGATCATAGACACATTCCTTCTTGCATGCCGCTGCGTCAAGGTACGTCTGCCTACTGAATGTGTGCTCTTGTTCCGGAGTGAGGTAAGTCCTCGACTCCTGCGTAGCAAAAAACTCATCCGTCGTCACAGCATAACGAGCTCTGAATTCCGTTTACATATAACAAAAATAAATTAAACTAAAAAACTATATATAAAAATAAAAAACTTAAATCAAAAATAAATTTAAAAGTTTTAACTTTATTTGTAGTGCCACTTGATCCATAGTCTATCTCTTTCTTGCTTTCTATGGCCCATAAAACTTAAAAAATCATATCAATATTCCACCACATATAACCACTAAAACTAACTTTATTAGTTGCGAACGACCTACATAACTCAAATGCCTTGTAGACCAAAATGATATCTTTCCTGTTATCTTGTCAATCAGGGAAGTATATGCACGTACATTGAATTTCTGAGCTAATAATGGTACTGCAAGATACCTGACTTATATTATCCCCAGTAGACTTCCATAACCTAGATATTCAGTCTTCTTCTCCTCAGATATCCTTGCAAGAAATATGACACTCTTGAAGTAATTTATCTTCAATCCACTCTCCTTGGTAAACTCCTGCATCTGTGCTTTAATCAATATCAAAGAGTATAAGTCAGCATTACAAAGCAGCATAAGATCATCTGTAAAATTGAGATTAATTATTCTTAAGTTCTTACATCTAGGATGAAATTTGAACTTCTGCTTCTGGTTCATCCTCCTCTGGCTTACTTGGAAAATATTTCATCACCAATATAAATAAATAAGGGGACAAAGGATCTCCTTGTCTCAACCCCCTTCCACCCTCAAAGCATGTGTTAAGTAGCCATTGATCTCTATCTGATATCTCATTATGGTAACACACTTCATAATCCATCTGATAAATCGATCTCGAAATCCATACTTGACTAGCAATTCTTTCAAAAATGTCCACCCAATTGAATCATAAACTTTCCTAGCATCTAGTTCATCATACACCTAGGGGATACCTTCTTTCTTTCATAGCCAGCCACTAATACATGACACAACATAATCTTATCAGTAATATAACTTCCTTCCAGAAATGCACTTTGAGCTTCATTCCCCAAATAAGGCCAGAATTCCCTTTAGTCTTTCACATAACATTTTTTGAAATAATTTTATAGATCACATAACAGCATGATATTGGACGAAAATTAGCATGTTTTTCTGGATTTGAATCTCCTGATTTATAAGGCCCTTTGACTCTCTTGAACCATAAATTCCTGTAGCAGTTCACTCTTCTATGATTCATTCACTAGGGGACCTTGCCTAAAAGTATTGATATCTAAAGTGACTTGATGTCTAAAAAGTTATGTTTATGCAATCTCCTTAGTTTATGCCTTAAACTTCTCAACTTCTGCATGATCTGGTACATATATGACTACCTTGTTGATTTTTTTTCCCACACCTCTTACACTATCTGACAAAACTCTGGACATCGAACCCAAACATTACCAAACCTAAATGGAATACTTCTACTATGAGTTCACCATTTGCTCATTAAACACAATATGAGTGTTCTATAAGATAGGTTTCAATAACTATTTCTCTTCTGGCCTTACTTCCTTTGAACAATAGTCCACTCCTACTCCTCCTTATTGCAAGGGGTTTTGAAGTATCGGGATTAGGTGAGGCTATAGCCTCAAGCCTCCTTTAACCAGCACTTTTTTCTTGGCATCTCTCTTATGTATCCCACTTCATCTTTGGTTTAGGCTTGCACTCAGGAGCCTTGTGCCTCCGTTTTTTTTTTACAGTGTGCACATTTGAGCGGGTTCTGCTCATACACATCCTCTACTTAGTGTCAATATCTTTTTTAGCATCAACCTATACTAAGATACGAGGGAAATAAATTCTCTCCTTATTTGTTGTTTGTTGATCAATGGATAATGGCCTACCAACTCTGCTACCCAATTTCTCCAAAGATCGCTTACAATGTATTCAAGATCAAGTTCAGGCTAGTACACTCATAGCGGGATCATATCAATCGACTTCGTATCAAATAAAAAATTTGGATTCCATTCTAGTAATATCCATGGTCTGAAGTTGACGAGCCAATAACTACCCTCGATTCTCTTCATATCAACTTATCGTAAATCTGAATAAGAAATAACCCTTCTTATGTAGGAACACCTCAGGGAAAATATTATGCTTTCATTGTGCTCCAACAAAATGCTCCATGATGCTAAAAGGAACATCCTTCCCAACAACATGCCCAATTATTGCTTTCTTCCAATTGTTCTCATCCACAGCATCATCTCAGGAGACAACCATCTGATCATCAGTATCCACACTCACAAAAGCTAACTTCAAACTATTCTCTACATTAGGATTCTCTATGTAAGGATTATGGGGAGAACGCACGGAAAAATTGTAACACTCAAACTGTGTCTGAATAGAATATACATATAAGATGGACCCATGTTTTAACCCAAAGTCAAGACTAATAGGTTATAGATTGTTCAGATATATAAGATGCCTTTACTTTTTTTTCCACGATCGATATAGGAAATTACTCAACTTACCACATACTACAACAATTTCCCCCTTGTGTATGAGAAATCTATCCACATGACCCAACTTTACTCCCCCTTGAACTTGAATCCATGGATCTTTCTCCACTCACATTTTGAATTGGACCACTTACGCACCTGATGAATCTAATTTGCGGAGTCTGTGGACTGAACCATTTAAGCACCTTATCAACCCAGTTTGTAGAGTCTGCGACGCAACTAAGGGATCCTGAACATGCGCACCTTGAGCCACCATGTCCTGTCCAGTATAAGAGAAGAATCCAACATCTAAACTGAGCCTGAGTAAAATACACATGTGAATTTAGTTCATCTTTTAACCTAAAAGCCTAGGATAATAAGTTATGGATTGTTCATATATATAAGATGTTATTTCTTTTTATGCACTGTTAATATAAGAAACTACTCAACTCAACACATACCACAACATCATGTGCTCTTATTAGACTGATCAGCATCACCATACTTGACAACATTATGATAAGAGGATCCCTCAGGGGCATTCGAACTCACATTCGTTTCCTCCATTAGTTTCTCAACTGTCTTAGTCTCGACTCTACCTTCCTCCACATTTTATGCCATAATCAAATCCACTTTCTGTCCTATCTTCACCTTAACAACAATACCAGAGTTATCGGTTGTTCGAGTCTCCCATAAATTCGTATCACCCATCTTCTTCATTCGCTTTCGTCGCTTACTCTTCGAGATCAAATTAGGAGAACCATAACCAAACTTTGATGGTGGGGATCAGTTATGAGTTTCGACCCACACAAAAGAAAGTTGCTGGCTTTGTCCTGCAACAATGAATGCATTTTACGGAGAAATAGTTCCCGTAGCATGATTCTTTATTCATATATAAAATATCTATATGAAAAAAAGTCACGTAACAGATTTTCTATTCTTATCTTTATCAGTGTATTATTTCATATCCTATATTTTTTTTTATATTTGAGGAGTCAAAATTACATTTCTTTTATTTTTTATACTATTACTATAATACAATAGTAATATTTTTGTTTTAAAAGGCAATTTATAAAATACAAAAAATGAAAAAAAAATTAAAAATTAAACTATTTTAGGTAAAATAAAATAAAATAATAATATTATGAAAATTGAAAATTTATTATTATATTATAGAAAATACTAAAATCTAGGTTTATTAACTTTAATATATGAATAATCAATAACTCTATATAAAATATTGATATAAAAATAAAATAACTACTAAATATAAACAAACAAACAAACAATAATAACTCAATAAACGTACAGCATATGTAATGCACGTATGCTTCCATCGATAAAAAGATTGTGTTATGTGAATAATAACCCAATATAGCGGTCGTTGACAAGGTCTAATCACGTTATGATTTCAAAAAAAAAAAGTCTCCCAAATGACAAATTCTACAACCAGGCGGGACAATCTTCCCCAACCCACGAATGGACTCTCGGCTATCAACCTCTGCGCCGAGACACACATGCCTGAAAGTCGACCTCCCCGCAATCTCGCCCATCTTCATCAAGGGCACATGGTGGCAAACCCACTTTTCCCTCTCCATCACCGACGGCCTCCACTCCTGGCTCTGCACCGGGTCGGAGGAGGAGGTGAGGGAGAGGGCGGCGCAGTGGGACCAGCCGGTGGAGGAGTACGTGGAGTTGGCGGAGAGGTATTTGGGGTTTCAGCAGCCCGGGTCGGTTTACGGGTTTGCTGATGCCGGCGATGGGTGGAAAAGGGTTGGTTGGTTTGCTTTATGATGTTTCTTCATTTTATTGGATTTTTGTGTTTGATTTTTGGTGTTTGGGTCAATATGTGGTAAGGGTTCTTGTATGATCTGATTGGTGAGAATACAATACCCATATTTGGAAAGTTCATGGTTACTTGACTCGTTGTCAATGGGTTTTGAGCTGGAATCAAGAACCTTAATAGTGATTAATTGGTGTTCAAGGTGTATGACAAATTGTACCTGTGGGTGAATGAATACGGAGATTGCGGGTGATGAGATGACTCTGTTGATGAAATTGTGTGATATGTGGTTGGTTATTGAATTTTGCTTGGTTGCTGTGTGAGTTGTTACCTGTATGGATAGATAGTAAAATATGGAGCATCAAAGATAGGCAATTGCATTAACTCATAATGGGAGATGGGAAGCGTAGAAAGAAATGGAAGATTAGCTCTTAAATGATAGTAAATCCTAATAACAATATGCTTTAAAGAACAGCCAGCAGCCGAGCAGCAGCTCAGGGCCAGTCCAAAGGTAATACGCATTTTGGTATAGGCAAATGTTTATTTTGGCCATGAATAATGGCAATTTGTTAAAAAAAATCTAGCAATGTTGTTCCGATGATAGTCGTGCTATATTATCCCTATGTGGTAAATTAATGGACACAAGAATGCCACTTAGTATAAGTATGTTTTTGTTATATTGGGATTTGTGCTTAGGCAAAAAATAGCTTTTGCTATTTTCATGGCCAAATATAGCACAAGATTTGGCTAATGACAAATTGCCATGAATTTTGTTGCCCATTGGAGTGCATTGTTTCTTAGGTATTGTCATAATATTGCTATGACAAGCTATATAGCTATTGCATTGGACATGCTCTCTCAAATGGAATTACACCAAGCCAACAAATTCTCTACTTGTTTCTAAGTCTGCTAAGGGTGTGGCAATGGATGTAACCAAGAAGATATTATGGTCTTTTGTTTCCCTCTTGCACTGTGCCTTCTAGAACCTTGATGGAGGTAGTCCTCTTCGTTCTTTTGTGGGAGGTTAAATTCCTTGTCAAACTAGCAAGTGAAATCAAGTTAGTATAGCATTTCCCTATTTGATTGGAGCCCTGCACTATCTGTTCAAACTTTTGATGGAATTGGTTCCTCGACATAATATTAAAATAGACGGTCACTTCAGCCGTGTGTTATAAATTTTTAGAAAATTATATTTAATTATCCCGCGATACAAATCAAAGTTAGCCTCGGAATGTACTCGTGGTCCTTATGTTGTATACAAATGGGGACGGAAGGAGTTATTTCTATCTAAATTATTTATTTAAGTGCAGGGCTTTTGGTTATTTTTGGTTCAGAGATTTCTAAGCAATCAAGATACCATCCAGCAAGTCTAGTTTGGTCTCATCAGTTGTGCATTTATTACTTTATTTCATCAGGTGCTTGTTTCTTGTAAAACACCTTTGAACATGTTTGAAAGTGTTTGGAACCTATGAAGCGGCTTTTGACTACTTTATGCATTGTTTTGCAGTTGTCTTGGACATTTGAGAAAAAAGGTATAAAGCTGGAATGGCGATGGCGGTGCAAGCCTTCTCTTGATAGTAGGAAAACTACCATTGAAATCCTGGACTTTCTTATGGATGCAAATATTCGATTAAGCGTGAGTCTTTAGGCTTTAAAAAAAACGTAAGTCTTTAGTGTTTTAATCCTTTTTGCTATGCTTTTCTTTGTGACTAGTGTGTCAACTTTTGCGCTACACAAGATAAATATAAGAATAAAAATACAATAATATAGTTTATAAGAACCCAACTTATATCATATAAAAAACTTTAAATTTATTGGTTGTCCTATAAACCAACATAAGCTGATTGAAAGATTTGTTAATTTGTAAAATCTTACATATATTCTAGATGATTTAATATACTACTCCATCCATCCCACAAAAAACGCAATTGTTAATCCCGGATCGGGTTTTTATGTATGTGTTGAGTTTTTGGTAATTTTTTTCTGAATGCCCTTGCTTTTTGTGTTTGTAGTGGGGTTTATTACATCAGATGAGAGATGAGTTAGAGGTTACTATAACAATGTTAATTTACGGATCAGCTCTTGTTTACTTTTCATGTCTACAGAAAAATGATATATATAGACCTGCTATGCAGAAAGTCATGATAGCATAAGAAAAATACGAGTTAACTAGCCGATGTACAAATAGACTTCTGCATTCCAAATGGGAATTTTTGAAGCTGGACAGTTTGCTTATGCTTTTGAAGCATAAGGTTTTTGCTTGCTATCACCAGGAAGAGATTGTGGGAAAGACTCAAGCGTTTGACCTGCTAAAAGTTGAGGCTGATAAATGTCTGGAACAAAGTGAAAAGCTCAGCAGTGAGAAAGATGAGTTTGAATCTGAGGTTTATGCAAAGGTGTGTGTCAAATATTCATCCTTTTTCAATGGGCAAGTAATCAGTCTGTGTGTATAATCAAGTATCGCAACGTCTCCAATTTCAACCAAGTGAACACAAGAAACATTACGACATGGAAAGTAGTGTCTCATGATGCTTCTGATGGGATGCATGTCATCTTTCTGTTACCAAATCGTGCTATGAAGTGATGCTATGGTTATTATTTTCGCCTTTGAATGTTGAAATAAATTGCTTTAAATGTGATATATATGCCTTTTTCTTGTTAAAATTAATGAAGCTGGTAAAATTCATCATGATGAGAACTTCGGGCTTCATATCAGTTTGAAGCATAACTATGGAGAAAGTTGGAGATGGTATCATCTGCCTTCTATGCTGTAAATCACAATTCACGTAAAGAACAAAAGAATGAAGTGTAATGACTTGGCTATACGACCACAGGGAGACACGTTGTTTGAATTTAATTCATTTTGGCCTGGTTATCAACAATATCGGTTTCTATTGACTTGATGAAGTTGAGCTTTGAGAAGATGCATGGTGTCTGGCAAACAACCTTCTATAGATAAATAAATGGGAAATAGTGTACGAGCTCGGGATCCCCTGACACCCCAACTACTTCACCTTGCACTGTTGTTAACAGCGTCTACTGGATTGGAAAGGGAAGCGAGATATTAGATAGCAGTTAGGGGTTTTCAAGCCCTTTCCCCTGCAGTCATTGCTGATAGGTATGTGATATGCAGATTGTCTGCCTGCAATCTGCTTTAAATTTTTATTTAACTTAGCTTTTCCTTTACTTCGTCTAGTTGTTCTCACTGTATGCTTGAGATTTTAATATATTACTATTTGGTTTTAGACAGAATGAGAAGGGACTGCAAAAGAGAACGAGAATGCATTTGATCGGGGATTAATAAGTGATCTTGTGAGATAATGACATCCTAAACAATACTCCAATTAATTCGAACATTCAACTGTCACTATGTGATTGGGGTTCAAATCATGATGAATATCATAACTAGCCAAAAGTTTATGTGTTGCATTTTTTACGTGTATGTTTATATAGAACGGATAGCTCCAGTATCTCAAAGCTACCCAATCTGTCTTGACGGTTTTTCGACATTTTTCCATGTCATTGAAAATACTACATTTGGATTGTCATCCTCTGCTTCTTTTCTGTGTTGGACTTTGCAATTCATGACATTTCTTGAAACTCTTGTCATACTTGATGTAGTTCGTGAGTGTCTTGAATTCCAAAAAGACAAAACTCAAGGAGCTTGGAGAGAAACTTTCAAACAAAGATTCAACAGCGAAGATGGCTGAAGAACAGGAAGAGCAGTCCAGTGATAAAACCGAGCCTTATGTTCAAAAGCAATGATGATGGTAATGGAGAAGCACATGCTAAAGATCGTGCTGGAACCTTGAAGTGTGTTGCGAAACGGGGTGCTCATATCTAAGCTTTCAGCATCTGAGCTCCAGAGTCCTGATTTTCTAGCATACGAGTTTCAGCATATTCAGGGTTTACAACCTTGTTTTTCTCAATGAAGCTGATTTGTTGGGTCTGTCACTTGTGTGCCACACAACACAGGAGTTAGTAAATTTGTTTAGTTTAATCTCTTTTCTAAAGCAAAAGACGGCAGCAGTTTTCTAGGCTAAGTTTCGTATGATATCCAAAATCCTTGTTTGATGTTTCAGACAGTTTTTCGTTCGTCGAAATGATTGGTTCTATTGGTATGGGAAAAACTGGCTGCTTTTCATTTCCTTGCAAATATGCAAAGCTGTTCTTTATGCAAATGGATGATCAGCATCTACTTTAAAAGCAATAGTTATCCAGAATAAAATTGTAACAAATCTTGATCATTATGTGAAATAAACATCAAGACATTGCTACTACGTTACCAAGACACACACTCACACGTCACAACAGCATTACAGAAAACAAGGATTAGCAACACACATCCAAATCATACAAACAAGGGATAAAAAGAAAATGAAATCACGAAGGTTAGTTCATGCAACAGAACACTGTTCCTCCAAACCAACACTGATCACATAGCAAATTTACAACTACGTACCACACATCCTAAGCAATATAATCAAACAATAAAAATGAATCACTTCTTCACCTTCTTTGCCACATGCTCCTCCGCTGCGACATTTCTCTTCCTAGGCGAGTTAACTCGCTTCAGCTTCTTCACAGGCGACTTAATGTTCTTCGGCTTCTTCACAGGCGACTTAATGCTCTTCGGCTTCTTCAGCTTCTCAACAGCCTTCTTCACAGTCTTAACCTTCTTCGTCAGGACCTCCTCCTTCACCTTTGCAACTGCCACCACCTTTGCCTTAACCTTCTTCAACGGAGTCCCATTTGACGCCTTCTTCACCGCCACCACATTCTTCAATGCCTCCACCTTCTTCACAGCCACCACCTCCTTCGTCTTGATCAATTCCACGTCAACACTTTTCTTAGGAAGCCGAAACGAGTTCTTGATCTTGACGAGCTTTCCTCCCGCCACAAGCTTCTTGATCTGAACGGACAAAAGCTTCCTGAAGTTGGGAGGGAGAGGCACCTTCTGTTGCTCCTCCATGTGCTTGGCGATCGCGTACTGGCTCGACCCCGTCCTCTCCTTCAACGCCACCAACGCCTCCTTTATCATCTACCACAAAAAACATACAGGTTAACGATTATATATTACAAAACAATCTCTTAAAAAAAAATTTTACTCATCATTAATTAGTGACGAAGATATTCACGACATATAATTGGCTATTTTTACAAGGCAAACACTTTAGTAAACATTATAACCCAAAATCAACTGCAAAAGATAAAACAGAAAAATATTTCTTATTACAGACAACAAAAGGTAAACTATTACAGAAACAATTTTCATCTTGAAAAAATATTTCAAACATACGTGGAGTGGGAAAAATACTGCAACCATTTAATGACCTTTTAACGACCGCATAATAATAATTATCGAATACCTGAATATAAGGAGGGTGGGAAAGGGTAGATTTGAACTTTGGTTTCTTTGTGGTTGTGGTTTTGGTTTTGGTTTTGGGTTGTGTTGCAGAGGCCATTTCTGCTGTTGAAATTTGAGAGAGAATTGAGAAGAAATTGGTTCGATGTGATTGTGTTAAGAAAGGTGTTACGGTGGTTGTATAAATAAAGGGAAAGGAGGGGGATTTTGATTGGTGGAAAGAAGAAAGCGGGGATTGTGGTGAGTTCTGAGGGAGAGGGTTTGATCCGGGCCGTTGAAGGGAGTGGTAATCGACCGTGTGTGTGGGATGTGTTTTGTGTTGGCAAGTATTGACACGCGGATTGCGGTTGAGTGCAACGGGTGAATGGGTTAAAGTGAGCATCATGCATCAACAGTTTGGTGGGGTTTAAAGTTAAAACTGTATACTACTCGGTTCGGGTATTTATACTCCATTCATTTCATATAAATTATAAAAAGTTAATTTTTTACGATAATTATATATTCATTGATTTTTTTGTATTTTACAAAAATATCCTTATGTGATAATAAATAAAAATAAGAAAGAATTATGAACTGAGATAGAAATAAAAAACAATAATAAAAAAGATGATGATAAAATGACATTTTAAACGTGTTTTATAAAAACAAATCTTTCCATGTAAGGAAATATCGTAATTAATGTGAGACGTTCATATTTAGTAATGTGTCGTAATTTATGTTGGACGAAACAAATACTGTTTATCTCGAGTTGGGTTTTGGTCGACTAATTTGGGATTAAGGGAGTAAGTAACAAACTAAATATAGTACTATATGATATTATTCTAGTTATTATTATGAAAAATAGTCAAATATTATATAATAACCATCTAAAAAATCCATAAAATGATTAACAATTAAAAATCTATTGAAACTGTTCGAATCGGTCTCGAATCGATCTCAGGTCTCACATCAATAATATTTTGTTGCAGTACATTCAATATCTCCTTTCACAATAGCCCCATCATCCCTAAAAAATTATTCTTTTTTTATCACAAAAATTTAACACGCATAAATTTTTTTATCGAATCAAACGGTTATAAATATTATGGAATGGAAAGAATAGTATCAAGTCTTAGTATAATCAAAGGGGTTGATGCAAAGGCTTAAAGTCCAAGCAATTAATGATTATAATAAAAAATTTATTTTTGTATAAATTGAAGAAAAAAGAATCAATTTTAATGTCAGTTATTAATCTTCAAACTCAAGAATTTATTCCTAAATTAACTTATTTATGAACAATTACAAATCTAATTTTCCCTAATCACAAATTTAATGAGGGTGTAATATGGATCATTTACCAGAGTCAAGTCTTGTACACTGAGAAAATAAACGTTGGTAAATACTTTAATCTCATCCAAAGCTTTGTTTCCCGTGGCTCAAACCAAAACATGAATAATAAAACATATCTTCGTCATTTGGATCAATAAGATGCTGATAATAATAATAGCACTTTTTTACAACATAAAACGGCTCCATGTAGAGCAACTAAGGTGAGATGTCTTGTTTACAACGTACAGCTGCTCGATGTGTAGCTAATAATGTAAGATATTAGAGATGTTATGTGGAATGCAATTCTTTCTATGGGCATGGTTCATGAAGGACTGCCGCAATTAACGAGCATCCTTAATTGGAGTCCTCCAGTAATCAGGTCGACAGCAGATACAACTATTCTTGTTCAACCTCCAGCATCTGCTTGTATCATATCTACTAGACAACTTCATATGGTAACGTCTTGAATGGCAACAAGCTTGGCTTTGCCACCATACTCCTCTGGAACTATATCTTCGCCGACATGTTTGACAAATTCCCTTTTTTCTTCTTCGCTGTAAACGAACATGATCTGCATTGAGAAACCAACACAGCAAAATTTAGGATTCACAAACTGCCACTGGGCAGCACGATTGCAAAGAGTCGAGGACTTGTTTGATCCAACAATGGTGAAAACAAAGGGACACAAGTGAAACGAAACGAAACTTGCCTTCTCTTGTGTTGCTTTGTCAAGGAAGTAAGAAATCATCTTCCACATGCTGACTAAGAAGCGTGTCATGTTCAACATGTAGCACTTTGCTAAGCGCTCCGGGTAGTAAGACTGCATGAATATGAGGCCAAAAGAACAAAATTAACAAAACAAAGCTTTTAGATATTGTGTCAATGGAGTAATTCAGTGTCTATTGTCGATCTGAAAACTAAAGCTGTATACACAGATAGAGAACTGGTCATTCAAATCCCTGCTAATGCACAGCAAGCATCTGATATGGTTGTTTTTTTGTCTCCTACAAGATCTATCCCAAACCAACACAGATAACAATTATGAAGAGATTTACCTGAAGTAGCTGAAATCCGATGATCATACCGTGGGGATCAAGGTTCTTGTACGGAATCTGTCCTAAATCTACAGCGACTATTATCTTTTCATTTCCGTTTTCTCTTCCTCCTTTGTATGCACTGGATCATACAATAACCAAAGAACCGTTTAGTGAAGCATCCCAAGCTCAACAAGGTTCATGCTTAATAAGGTTGATGAGCTTCAGTGTCTCCAGGTTTTCAGATTGCCTCCTCAGATTATTTACCACGCCACCCCACCCCAAATGTGAGTACAACTAAAAGGAGCATACAGACTGCATGGGACTGACAGAAAATTTAGGAGATGAGAAGTGAACACTTCCATGGCCTCAGCTTCTAATCCTATTTGAAAACCAAATGTGTACATTTGCCTTCGATGAAAAGAAAGCGCACCTCGCGATCCCTTTGTCTAGGGCATGGACAGCAAATTCTGCACCATCAGAAGTGAAACAAACTAAATCAGCAAAAAAAAAAAAAAAAAAAAAAAAA